>BMAO01025200.1:0-42500 GCA_019973975.1 Trichonephila clavata
TGATAATTCTTTTTAAGTGTTGCAAATGCAGTCGCTTCTTCATTTACACACTCGAAGCCGATAACCTGGAACCAGTCTAACGCTCTCCCAACTAAATGACCTTTTAAATATGCACACGATAGATTCGCCGGTATTTCATAGTAAGCTATATTATCATCGATATTATTTAGAAACTCAGACACATTTTCTTTACCCGAAAAAAATAACTCCGGCAAAACTCTAAATCCTGCACCTGCTCTTAATTCCGGTATTTCGTTTGGGCGCCAGTGTCGTAGTCTCCCACTACCCCTTTGCATATTATCTATGTTAGGATATGTAGGATTCATAATTAAAGACTACTCAAATAATAAATCACTTATTTATTATTTCTTTAAGACAGAAATCCACAATTAATAATCAACTTTAAGAACAATAAATTATCATGGAGTATTATCAGAATTCAATTATGGACGACGGAATACTAACTGATATCACGAGGGGAATAACACGTACAATCAAACTACACATTTAAATCTAAACTACAAAAGTTACAGACCTGAAATCTTCTTCAGAAGGAACCTGGAACTAGTAGAATTTAGGAAGTGGCTATAATCTAGGATATCTTCAATAACTTCTGAACCGCCTTAATGAATCTTTTTCAATAATCTTCTTTCCTCTATCAGTGTTTCACTTCATTAAACTAGACGCTTAAAAACACCTTCTTAGACAAACCACGTAGTTTACTTTTTAATCCCAAACACGGAGTTCTACTCTATCAAAACCGCTTAGTCATCCTTCATCTCTTCATTTCATTTCTCCCTTTTATATCTCTTTCGAACTCGCTAAACCCGAAGCTATCTTATTTACATAAGTCACACTTTAAGCTCTCAGTGGGGATTGGTCAAAATAAATACAATTTAAAGTTTTTAAGAGAAGGTTAGTGAAACGCGTAAGCACCCGTCACAAGTTGAAATACAATTTCCACAAAATTAAAAGTAATTCTGGATATATTTGGAAATTTGAGTGACATTTTAGTGAAAAATTGCAGTAGGATTGAAAATACTACTTCTAAACCTTGTATTGAAATTTTGTTAAGAAATATAATACAAAATTACTTATGCAGTGCATAAATATCACCATTATCTGTGGTTAGAGCTAAAATGATTGTAATACTTTTTGAAAATATTTTTAACATGTCAATTTTTATGGAAGAACTCATTTTTTTACAAAAACCAAATATTATTTTCACACAAAAAGTGCAATAAAATACATAAATATATACACACATATATTAAATTATAGTACAATAAAACATGTTTTGAAAATTTAAATTCAATATTTTAAAAAGTCATCCTTTTGTGAATTTTTCCGAGAAGCAAAAAATTTAAAAAAGTCGTTTTCTAGGAAAGACATTTAAAGATTTTAATGCGATTGAAAAAAAATTCTACTAAATGTTCATTTTTTAAAACTCTCGATAATTATAGACCAAGATCTCTTTAGCTTCATATTTAACTAATTGGGACTTCTTGTTAAACTTTTGCTTTTTTCTGGAGAGTTTTATAGAACATAACAATTGTCATTTTTAGTGGAAATTTTGATGAAAAATTGCAGTTGCCATGTTTTACACAGAGTTCTAAAACATGTATTTAAATAATATTGATACGGCATATAAATAGCATCTTTATAATTATTAAAAATGGAAAGATTTATAATATTATCAAAATTTTATGTATAACTCGATTTTTTTAAAAAAATTTATGATTTATTTTTTCATAAAAAAACAATCAAGTACATAAGTTAATACACATAGATTAGGTTTTGATTCATAACGCAGATAGAATAAAATAAAACATTCTCTGAAAATTTCAATTTAATATCTTAAAATGTATTGTGTAGAGGCCTTCTTCCGGTTTTGTAAATTTAATTTCCTGTTTACTATGTATGCTATAACTTTGCTTCAAAATGTCATAGAAACAAAGATAGACCGTGTTTGGAATCTTAAGTATGGTCTATAAAATACAATATACAAATTTCGAAAATGTTCACCAAAACGTCGAATTTTGGGTAGCCTCATACCATAATTCAAACAGCAATATCACTGATGTTAGCTGATAAACACTTCAATTAAAAACACAAATTTATACAAAAGCAAGGCTTGGAATTTTAAACTTATTTTTACGAGAATCTCTAGTCACCACTCTGTTTCCCAAATTAGTTGTTAAACGTTGTCCTTTTGCTTGCAAATGCAAGATTGCTTATTATAAGGCAATGTTTTGGAAGGCATCCGCGTGTAAATGTTCGAGTTTTTATGCCTTTTTTCCTAAAATAGATTTCATACTTTAGCAATACACAGTTACAAATCATTACTGTCATTTTACTGTCGAACATGGTGCTTTCACTTTTCGCTGGCTTTCTCTTACTTAAATAAAATGCATGGGTGAAAAAATACTTTACATTATACTGTGGGATACATACCATAAAAAAGTTTCTCAAATTGTGGGGTGTCTCCTTTGGGAAAAGTAATAACACTACGCGCCTATTGAAAAGTGGGGAAGCAAAAGATTATTTTAAAAAAAAATACCAATTTACTGAATGTACAAAACACAATACATATTAACATAATAAAAAAATTCATATTTACAATGATATAATACACCTATAAATGTATAAGTATTGTGCATAGGGCATTTTATAATTAATTTAATAATATTTTTAAAACAAATTTAATAATTACCAGTGACCCCATTGTTTTGTCATAGATAAAATTATATAAAAAATAAACACTTATTTAAGTAATTTGTATGGTTTATTTTCTATCCCTTAACTTCCGATTAAAATTAACCCGATTCGCTCCCCAATGCCAACGTTTTACAGCAGGCATGTCAAACACGCGCTCCGCCAATACATAAGGTTACGACCCGCGGAGACATTTTACAAAATTATAAATATCAATTTTTAAGGGCTTTTTCATTTTGAAATTTATATCTGGTAAACCTCTTTTAAAAATTTACGACATATTAACCTATTATCTATTCTTTTTCTAAAAAATTACTTTTTAATAATAAATCTAGCCATTGAATAAAAATTATTTTTAATATTTTATTACATTTTTTCATTTAATTTTACTATGGAAAATGAATTTTTATTACATTCTTAAATGTATTAAAAATATTATTTGCTACAGATCGCGCACTACGATTCTTCGTGTGTGCTTCCTTTACTACTCCTTGAAGTGTCCAATCAACGAAAGGCGAATAGCTTGACGTCAGAGGAAGTTGAAGACTTATTTTTTAAAATTTAAAACCCCAAGATGAGCAAGACAAAAAGTGCAGTGTTTCCTCAATCGTTTGTGAATGAACGTGGCTTTTGGTTTTTATTCATAATGAACTAAAAAGTCGATTAATAAAAATATGATCAAACTTCAAGTACAGAGGAATAAAAGATGAACTGAAGATGAACATCATAATTTTCGAAAAAAATGGGAACTGCAATATTTCGATGTCGAAAACAAGAATAAAAATTGTGTCTGATATGCAAAAACTGTAATTCAGTTGCAAGTTTTATAATTTCAAAAGGCACTAAGACACAAATCAGAAAACAAATTATAAGCAATATGTTGCGAAACTTTGTGAAGACGAGTTGCCGGAATTGACATCAAATCTTAAAAAAATGAAAAAGAAAAGTATTGTTTAAATTTGTTGAGTGAGTGAATGAGAGTGAGATAAACGTCACACTGTTCAGTGACTCCAGGGCGTTTAGCAGCGGATCATGGTCAAAGGTGAGGATGAAACCTGAGCTCTGGCATTCCTTTTCCTAACTTCTACACCACAACAATGGGAGAACGTTTGAGCCTTAACATTTAACGCGCATCGGTATCCTCTGCAAGGCGGGTCTTCAATGGTACAAGGCTCGAATTTATATGAATCGAGTCCGTTACCTTCATAACTAGGCTACCACGGCCCCTAAATTTGTTGAAGACAATACAACTACTGTAAAAACTAGTTATATATTATCACTTTTATTCGCAAGCACACATTGAAACCATTTACTTAAAAATATTTATTAGTGAATGCTTAATTAAAACGTAAGCTTAATTAAGAATAACCGTATTTATTGGAATCGAAGCCGCCCTTTTTTTCCAATGGTAATGCTATTGAAAATCAGGTGCGGCTTAGAATCGAAGAAAAAAAATTGTTGGATGGTATACTTAGAGCAAATACGGGTTCATGTACGTAATTAAACGTCTATAATTCTGATAAAACATTTAATTATTCCTTTTTATTAGTTCTCATTTTAAATTTATTTTAATTTCGTAAAATTTGATATTGATAAACCATTTTATATTATTTTTCGTTATTCACAAAAATTTGTTGAGAATTTAGGGTGCGGCTTAGAATCGATGGCAACTTAGATTTGGGGGGGGGGGAGAAAAGAAACGGTTTCATGTCCAGCACAAATGAAAAAAAATAATTGCAATTCGAAATTCTTTAACCAGCAGAGTTTGTGAAATAGTTGAGAATTATAGTCGAGTCGAATCATGTATTATGCATAATACATGTTTTTAATGAATTTTTTAAATTTTGATGAAGTGTTTCATCAAAAGTTGGTTGGTTGTGCAACTGATAATGCATTTACCATGGACCAGTTTTACCAATGGAGTTGCAAAATTAAAAGAAACAAGCAAACAGCATGGTAAAAATAATTTTAAACAATTTCATTGCATTATTCCATAGAATGTACAGTTCTTGGGCATTATTTAGATATTGGACATGTTTTAAAATAGTCAGCAAAATTGTAAACTATATTCGAGCATGCTAGAAAATTTTTCCTTTGATTACAAATAACAAAATTCAAAAAGGTCATGATACAACGATCAACATTTATCATCATTTTTTAAAAATTACATGAGTTCAATATGATCACCTAAATTTTGATGATTTGTTTCGAGGGGAAAAAAGATGTTAAATATGTTCTATAAAAGTAATATTAAATTGCATTTCGTATTGTAACTTTTTTTTATTTTTATATAAAACACAATTTGAAATATAAAATGAAATATTAAACTATTATGTATGTATAATTTTAATACATTGAGTTTTATAAATATAGAATATAATCGTTCTTAAATCCTGCTTTATTAATTTTTTAAACATTGAAAACATGCGATCCTCAACTTAATATAAAATAACATATGGCCCGTAATTTCAAACGAGTTTGACATGCCTGCTTTAGAGTGTGACTTTAATAAACAACCTTAACATTTATCTATTCAATTGTTGTCCTATTAGTAATTTAACTTTTCAGCTAGCAATTTATTCATCTTGATTTTAATATCTACGTAAAGCCGCTCATCCGGTACAATAGTTAGTTCCACTGACATGTGTACGTAGAGCATGGATTCAAAACCTAGAGAAGGCATGGACGTCTGTATATGTAAAGTGCTTTTTGATGCATGGGGTACTCTAAATAGCCTACGAGTCGCAAGTCCTTTCGTAAAGTTGGAGGAAAAGTAAGAAAGTTGGGAGGTCTCTGTCACCCTCAAGATGTTTCTCCGTAAAATCTGGGTTTAAACGAGCCAAATCATTCAGTTAATTTTATGGAGCTCAGAGCTATGGATAACGACAGGAGTACAACATAGCCCTTTTAACAAATGAATTTCAGTGGCCTCTATTTGGACCTTGATGATCGTGTGGCATTACAAGACAACAACTTATTTACTAAATTAAACTCGTTATTTAAACAGATAAATATTTAAAGTGTATCGAAATAATATTGTTTTTGGCATGCAATATCAATTACTGCTCCAACGACTTTTAATTGTCTATCAGCAATATCGTGACTTCTAATGAATATATTTTAATGCTTAAACCCCATTTAAAATAAATAAATAAAATAGTTTAACGAATATTAAATATGGATAAATAGACCTTTTGTATAAATAACATGTTTTATTATTTTTTATTTTGAGTATATTTATAATATTTTCGATAATATATTTTAGTTTCGACTTTCCAATATGTGTGCTCACGCTTAAGTCGCATGCCGATCTCACTCAAAACATCCTAAACGCATACGAAAGCTCCTCACGCCAAATACACTCTAATAATAAATTCTTCATTGATAACGGGCACAAATCACTCTTCAGAAAACGAAACCAGACCAGAAATCTCTGGCAATACACCAGACACCCCAATGACAAAAACGCACTTAACAGGCTCCAAAACAAAATACGAAGGAAAGTAAATGCCTTCACACTAAAACAATGGGAGGAAAAACTCACTTCCCTGGACACCGAGGACGGTTCCTTATGGAACATGGCCAGGTGTTTCAGGAAGAAGAGATCCCCCATCTCAGCCCTAACACACCCCTCCGGGTTTGCCTATACAGACAAACAAAAATCTGAAATGCTAGCAAATTCGTTAGAAAATCAGTTTCAGCGAAACAACATCCACAACCCTGAAAATGACACCAAACACACGAGGCTTGTCGATAGGTTCCTTATCAACGACAATAATTTCGACGATACCCCAACTGACGCTAAACCCTCTGAAATTCCCCACTATATTAAAAACATTAAAATTAAAAAAGCCCCAGGGCGTGAAGGCATAATCAATAAAATGGTTAAAAATTTCCCTATGACTGTCATCTTCCAACTCTCTAACAGATCTAATAAATAACATTCTAAAACAAGGCTACTACCCACAATTGTGGAAAACAGCCACAGTTGTACCTATCTTAAATCTCGGCGAAGACCCCGCGTTGGGCGACTCATAGTGGCCAATTTCGCTCCTACCTATCCTCAGCAAAATCACTGAGAAAATAATCCTTAATAGGCTAAACGACCACCTTACACAAAACGACATCCTGATACCGCAACAACACGGTTTCATGCCCAATCTCTCCACATCACACCAACTACTGCGTGTGGTGGACATAAAAATCGGTTTCGCCGAAAATAATTCAACAGGGGCTGTTTTCCTCGACATCCAAAAAGCTTCCGACAGAGTCTGGCATAGTCTCTATAAACTAATCAGAACTAACACTCCACCATATTTAATTAAACTCTAATTAACTCCTTCCTAAATAACAGAAATTTTGCAGCCATCGTTAACCACTCCCATTCTCCCCTAAAAAATATCAATGCGGGAGTACCGCAAGGGGCCCTCCTCTCGCCCACACTCTTTAAAATATATATCAATGATATCCCTAGGACAAGCTTCTCTACAATCTGCGTGTACGCCGACGACACGGCAATCCTGGTACAGAACAGTGATTTAAAAATAATCACCCACGCACTACACAAACACCTAGCCAGACTGGAAGATTGGCTCTCCCCTAGAAAATTGCCCTTAATGTAGACGAAAACGGAGGCCGTCTTCTTTTCTCGTCACATTAGAAAGAAACCACCAGACTTGTTTTTACATAACACCCACATACCCTGGTCTCAAAACACCAAAAACTTGATGTCATTTTAGATAAAAGACTCACTTTTAAACAACACATCACACGATTATGTAAAAATTCAGAATCTCCGTGGCTGAAATCTACCCACTAATTTCCCGGAAATCCTTCTTATCTCTCAGAAACAAAATACTTATTTATACCCAAACCCTAAGACCAATCCTCATCTTCACCTGTCCAATCTGGGGTCATGCAGCTTACTCGAATATTAACATCATCGAAAGAGCTCAAAATTTAATTATCCGCACCATCACTAAAGCTGATTGGTACATCCGAAACGATGATATCAGGTTTGCTATAAGCCTTAAAACCCTCAGAGAGGTAATCAAAAAGATCGCTATCAAATTCTTTAATAACATTGACACCCACGACAATAGAGCAATCCAAAGAATAGAAAAATTCCCCTAAACCCTCTCATAAATAGACTCATAAACATCTTCTGCTAAAATTAAAAAAATTCACTCCCAACGTTCACCCAGAAGCCCCTCCCACCTCCGAGAGGCTTCAACCCGATTGGCCGGCGCGAATTCTCGCAAAGTATTTCAAAACCCCTGTTTTTTCAGGCAACTCGCACTCAGCGCACCTACTCCGACTAAAAAGGTCATCCCGCTAGCCGCTCTCATTAAAAATGATTAACCGTGCACGCAAGCGCATTCGGCTCTCCGATGCGCATAGTGCAGGAATAGTTCAAAAGATTTTCTCCCTTAAATTTTCATATCCCTAACAATCAAACTTAATACTCTCAATGCTACCTCTGATTAAATTCATCTTTTCACATTCATCTCTTTTTAACATTATAAATATCAATATTAATTAACTAATTACTTAATAAAAAAAATTTTCAATACTATTCTGCAGTACTGGGCTAAGGTAAAGCCAATCAAAGCTACACTTAAATCTTCATGATAGGAGGTTAAGTTTCCACAAGGAAACAGGCACTCCGTTAACCATTCTACATATCTCATTATGTCGCATGTATATCACGACTCCGTAGAGGGGTGTGCCACACAGTTTAAGCACTGTAATAATGTACCTCATTTTGTATAAGCATGTCACATTAACAAGTGCATCGGCAATAAACAAAGGTTTATACATAAGCAAGGCATCGGATTTTAAACTTCTTGCTATAAGAATATGCACACCACTAGAAATCACAGATAGTCTGACATATATTGCCTTTTTTTCTTCTGAATTGCTTGTGGTTTATTAGTTTGAGTGCAACTGTCCTGAAATGCATCTTCATATAAATGTTCGATGCTAAGCTTTCTTAAATATAGGTTATTGAACATAGCAAGTAAGCAATTTAAAAGCGTATTAAATTTTACAGTGCTTGCAATATGTTAAGTCAATAAATGTAAGTTGCAGATTTTCCATTTCATATATTTTCATTTATTAAAAGCCACGTGAGAGAAAACGCATTATATTTCATAAATTTCACTATAAGATTACGCAATAGCCCTACAAAAAGTATTTTTAACAATATTTTTCCAACATAAAAAAAAAACTTTATTTATTTTCTTTAATTAATAATATACAAATAACCGAATGCCAAAAGGATGACTGTATCTTACATTTTTTTATACAAATTGTTTTTAAAATTATGTAAATTTTGATAAATAGGGTTAATAATTAAACTGTTTATAGAGTAACTTAAAAATGTAACTTATAACTAAACGATACGATCGTAAATTTTGCAAGTTTCAGATAGAGAGGGAGAAAAAAATATATAGATTTCTTTATTTTTAAGAGATATATTACAATTTAGAAGTTATTTTGATCTCCTCAGGAAACATCATATATCTGATAAATTAATTAATAACAGGAATATATAGTAAGTAAAATATTTTATAATATAATACAGTGCTTCTCAATCTTTCAATATTTGCGACCCAATATTCAATGCAAATTTTCATTCTGCTCCCCTTATTACAATAACAATGTATTGAATTCTGTAATACTGTACTTGAACGCTAAAGCTGCAACACGAATTTTATCTTTTAAGAGCTAACAGCGTATATAAATGTCTAGCTCACCCAAAGCGTTAATGCCCTGGACTTATAAATAAATCTTTCCGAAATACGATTATTTCTGGGCTGAGCTATCCGTAAAACTATTTTGAAGGTTTTGGAATGCAATAAAAAGACTTGACAGTGTTTGGGAATGTTTTCTTGTTTCAGAGGATTTGTATATTTATATTTCTTTTCTTACCCGCCATCTCCCCATTTCATTACACACACGCGCGTTAGTAGAAAGCGGTGTCAGGCATTAGGAAGATAATTGCCTAACTTTTTATCTGTGTGAACATATTGAAAAATTAAAAACATGCGATTATTATAAAAAAATTACTAATTTACTGAAAATAAAAAAAATGCATCATGGCATAATAAAAAACAAATTAACATTTACGATGATGTAATAAATTATAAATTTATTAGTACTGCGCATAGTGTATTTTTTAATTAATTTAATAATATTTTTAAAAAATTAATAATTAGCACTGACTCCATGGTCTTGTCATAAATAAAATTACATAAGAAATTTAACATATATTTGTATAGTTTATAATTCATCCCTTAACAGCCGATCAACCGTTACCCCGTTGCCACGGTTTGACACGAAGGTGTGCGTATGTGAAGTATTGGGGGGTAGGGAAGAAAAGGAAATAAAAAGAAAATACTCTGAAATAAGTAAATCATTTGCAAACACAGCCAACGTCCTTTTAACGTATTTGAAAGCCTTCGGAATAATTTTATGCTTTGCAGTGCACAGAAAACATCGTACTTCGGAGAGAAACAGACAGAATATTTACGGCGCACCGTTAAGATACACCAGGGCTTTTGGCACTGGACCTCGTAATTTTGAACCTTGGTCAAATTACGATGACATCATGTTAATTGGCATCCGCTTCTTATAGCTACGACACCACACCAACATGAGAATGTTTAAGCTCTAAACATACTTGACGTGAATCGTTATTTACACGGCGGGTCTTCAGTAGTACGGGGCTTCAACTCATCCCACGCAAGCCTCGAGTCCGATACCTTGACCACTTGGCTACCGCAGCCACTCGCAATATATATATATATATATATATATATATATATATATATAATAATACAGCTTTCACTGTGTGAGTTGTTTTGTACAAGGGTTTATCAAATGAAAAGGTACGAAACGACACGGTGGGTACAAATATAGACTTAATTCAAAATATACACCATAGGCCTGAGCACAACGATCCCACTGATGGACAAACAGCAGTATTCCTTGTTCCCAGAATTCCTGTGGCTGTGACGAGACCCAGTCCTTCACAGTGTCCTTGAGTACGTCGTCCGAGTTGAAGCGCTTTCCTTTCAGGTGTTTCTTCAGTGGACCAAACACATGGAAATCGCAGGGTGACATGTCCGGACTGTAGGACGGATGGTCCAACGTCTCCCATTGTAACTTGTCCAGTTCCATTTGTGTGACTCTGGAGACGTGTGGACGCGCGTTATCATGGAGCAGAACTACACCCTCCGTGAGCAGCCCCGGTCTTTTGTTCTTGATGGACCTGCGTAGGCGACGGAGTGTCTCACAGTACACATCGGAGTTAATGCTTTTTCTGTGCTCGAGTAATTCTGTGCTCGCATCATTTGGACGCCGCTTTTTATAAGAGCCTTTGCTCTCTCCTGCGCATGCGGGCACCCGCTCATGATCCGATCCCAGTCAGAGTCTCCAATGGCATCCCGAGATGCCTCGCTACATTCTCCCTTGGCGGAATATGCAAATATTTAACTGTTTCATTTTTATGTCGTTTCGTAACTTTTCATTTGATCACCCTTGTACGTCTATGGAGTTTAGGAGACTAAAATTGTATTGTAGATTTAGTGTCAAAATATAGTATTATCGAATTCATTGCATTGCAATTGTATGGAGGGGAAGGTGCGATGAAAATTATGATTAAGTGTTGGTAGCAAATATTAAAGTTTGAGAAGCACTGCTATAACGGGTGTGCAAAACGTCTAAGTGATTTAAAAGAATGTTCTTAATTTTTTTTTGGATTGAGAGTGAATACAAACAAATGAATATAAAAACGATAACTATAGAAGGGTTTTTTAACATAAACTGTTTAACATTTGTGGAAAGGACTTGTAATTAAAAAAAAATATTATAGAGAGCACTCATACCGAAAATTTTTTTATAGAATAACCTAACAAAGCAATATAATTAAATGATATGGTAACATATAGTACATGTTTAATAAATAGATTATTTTGTTTTAAGAGATAAAATACAATTTACGCAATGTATTTTGTTCTGCTCAGATACATCTGAGCATGAGTTTATAACAGGATTATATTTAATTAAATATTTAATTATACTGCATCTAACGGTTTTTTTACAACATAAAAAAAAGAAAACTAAATATACGGAGAAAAATCTCGTAAAAATAGGAGGGAAAGTTGTGTTTGAAAAAAAAAACTCAATTTTTAAGAGTTTTAAGAGAAAGAAATATTTGGGACATTTCCCAATCACAATTAATCTCTTATTTTATTTACAAGGATTGAAACCTCTAGCAATCTGACCCATCTTACTTTGACACATATGGGTTTGCTGGCTTCGCAATAGGTTTTATATTTGTAGAGATTTCACTTAATTTTCCTGTTTTCTAGATTTTATCCTTTGTATTTGTATTGTATTTATTGGGTTTACTCTAAATCATAAATACATATGTTTTCGTGAATATTGAAGAATTGTTTCAATATGGATTTTCTTGTTATAAGAGCAAACCGCAAATTAACTATTTCTATACATGTGGAAATACACAAAACGAATTTATAAAAATGTATGTGATTCTGTATTGTTTTCCTTCAATAATTTTTTAAAGTGTAAATAATTTCGCAGTTAGTACTATTAATTTTTTTGTAAATTGTGCCTGTTTTGCACATTTCATTTCTTGCAGTTAATTTCTTTTAAAATAGTTAACGTGATACTTTCATATTATTAGAGCAATATAAAAGCCTTTGAAACCTATTCATTTTATATTTGTTAAATAATACAAAACTCCAGAAAAAAATTCAAAAGCTCTATATACATTGGCTTTTTTTTTCGTTGAAGTGTAAAATATCTCATCTAATCTATTTCATGTTCATGCAATATGCATCCTGTAATGCACAAAAATTACATAGTATTTAATTTAAATAGCAATAAAAGTGAGAACTTTAATTGAGCCTTACTGACAAAATCACTTCTATAGTATGAACTTGGTCATTGTAGAGCGAAAGCTACAGCAATCTCAAATAACCAATCACACTAGTAGATCCTAGTCACTTGTACAACAATACGAGTTCCATCACCACTAGCCCTCTTGCATTTTCTAGTTGAATATACACCAAAATCAAACTCAAGATTATAACTAAAAAAAAACCACTGTAAATTGTTAATAATCCGGAATAAATTAAATATTTATATTTAGAATTACCAAATACTTTAAAGCTGAGGTAAGGACGCGAAGAAGATGTATTTTGTCATTATTTGTACTAGATTAGTAATGAGAAATGCTTGTCGAAATTTTAATCAAAGTATTTCTTTCTGATTAGCGTCTCTATCCATATAGTTATGGGGAGAGGCATGAAATAAATTTCCAAAAAATTTCCTAATATTTTGAATTATTCTTAATAAGTAATTTATTGTATGGTTCAGTGTTTCTGTAGTCGTAAGCATGGCAATTCAACACTCGCCGTTCCTGTCAAATACACTTCTTGCCAGATACGGGATTGAGGGTTCCTAGGAACCCATATGCCCACAGAAAATTCTTTAGATTCTGTATTCATTTCGTAGAATCCTTTTTCCTATCTTAAAGGCGTGGTAGCCTAGTGGTCAAGTTAATGATCTAATGACAGGCATGGCAGGAGTTCGAGTCTCACTCCGCGTTCACGGAGGAGGCCGATGTGCTTAAAGTATGTCGAGGCTCAGACACCCTGAAGTTAGTGTGGCTTTGGAAGATACAAAAGGGGGTTGTTGTCTTAGGTGTCGTCGTCGTCGCTTGACCGCAGTTGAAAAAAAGGGGATCCATCGCAAATAGCCTCCTTACGTCTATATTGTGTAGCGTAAATATACATCTAACTCCGTCTACCTTTAGGAAGTTATTGACCTTCAACAATGTACCGGGGTGTCTAAAATATGATTTGAATATTTTAGAAGTAAAAGATGTAAAAAGCAGCTCTCTTACCAAGAAGTAACTGCTATCCGGGAGACACTGAGCTCTGAAAGATTTAATGAAGTACCGCTACACACACACACACACTTCAATAGAGGTATAAAATGCATAAACAGCTATAATAAAAAAATATCCAGCAATATATAATTACTTTATTTCTTTTCTTAGAATCATACATAGGACATTTAATTCACTTTCCGGGAAGATTCTCTTAGCAGTGGTAGGCCAGTGGTCGTGGTCGCTAAGTCTTGACCGACAAGTACAGTAAATGTGCCATAGCCGGCTGGGTGGCGTGGTAGGTTTGTCGCTGGTCTTCTGCGCTTAAGTTGGGTGGTTCAATCCCGGCCAAAGGTTGGAGATTTTCATGATGCAGACAATCTACAGCAGCCATGTCATATGATTATGTGGCATGTACAAGATTCCTAGAGTGTTGGTTTGGCTAAGATGCTCTCAGCAAAATGAAATACTAGCACCGGTTCGCATCATCAAGAGCTCAGCTGTCTCCCTCTGTGGAGGAAACTGGACAAGAAAAATGTTTGCTGTATTTGGTATCGCCTACTTGGTGCAGCGCTAAAGTGATACCAGATATTGGGAATGTACTAGGCCTGCGAAGGTTGGAAAAAACCAACGCCCCACCCCATTAGAAGAAAACTGTAAATATTTAAAACCCCTTGTGCGACTGAAGATCATCTGCGCATAAGTTTGATTCGCGTTGGATCCATCGAGGATTACAGTCCTGCGTTGTGGAATTGCGAAGAATGGGATCCTGTTCAGGTGTTTTCGTAGACACTTGTTCGAAGTTCCGAGGAGCGTTACCACTAATCCTCGAGAAACTTATCGTTAAACATAGATCAAAATCAAAACAGAGAAGATTATTACCACTGTGAAATGTTCGTATCACAGAATATATTAGAACCCTATCCTTAAAATCGTTTATGTGAAGGCAAAGGTTTATTACATATTTAAAAAAGCGTCGGTAATCGATGTATGACTTTTAAAGAAATGTGTTTCAGATTACATAGTTATAAATGGCTCTTAGAAAGCAAATAATTCGGTGTGTATTAGAAGAGAGAACAATGGCGACATAACAAATTCGGAATGTATAGTTTAAAATTTTTTTTTAGTGTTTATAAATGTGTGTAATATTCTGTGCCAGAAAATAGGTGTAAAAAATAATAAACCAATTTTGGTCTAAAACCGCTTCATCACTGGGAAGATGCAAATGCGATACCACTATTCACAATATGTCTTGAAAGGCAGCTGAGGGATACGAAAAAACAAGCGCCTGGAACCCCCTTTTAAGATGATAATATAGGGATGACTACCTTTTTTTCTACCTGAAAGATGCCTGATTATTGGTTCTCAGCATAGTTTTTGTTTTAAAAAATGGATACAATTTCATTTTCTAAAAATTCCTTAATTCAGTATTTATATTAATAGTTGGATTACGATTTCTATAAAAGCATTCTATTTTCCATACATATTTTGTTCACTTGAGTCAAAAAAATTGTCAGTTTTGAAAAGAAGAGTATTTTAAATGTATGTAATTGTTTTTCAACAAAGTCCAATGAATAATAATACAACTCTTTAAGTTTATTTAGTGCATTCTAAGTTATAACTTGTTTGAGAAACGAAACGAAATAAAGTTTCATAGTTGAATTAAATGTTGTATTGCCGAAGTAATAATTTTTAGTTCAGTGATTACATGAAAAATTTAGAAGTATTTATCTAAGCGGAAATATATTTGGTTTTTTGAAATATGTTTGATTTTGCTGTTCCAAAGAAATATTTATTCTCTTCTTTTTCGTTGAAAGAAAAAAATGCTGACTCATTTCGTTCCAGAAGTTCTCAGGATTAGATGCATAAATTATTCAGCTATTCGGTTCCTTAAGAAATTGTTTTTTATAAGAATATAATCTATTATCAACAACTGCTGCAAATGCATTGTTACAGATTTTCGGCCGAATGGGGTTCCCAAGAGAATCATAGACTGGCCAGGGTACGTCATTCATGAGTGCACTAACTAAGGAGTTTTTGAAAAGATTTGGAACTAAAGTAGTAAGAAGTTATTTTACACCCACAAAGTAACTCTGTGTAAAGGATGCACAGAACATTGACGAGAATTCTTCGTGTTCTGTGTCTGGAAGCAATTTCAGTTTGGAAGAAAATTCTTCCTCAAGCACTTTGACTTAAAGACAGGATAGTACAGGGTTTTAGCCAGCTGAATTAGTTCATGGGAACTCCTGTGAAGTTATTGTACAAGAAATTTACAGAAGAAGATTCTGTAGAAAGCATTGTTTTGGATTATGTGTATTTGAACTCATTAATATAAAGTAAGAACATCAAAAACTGTCAATTCTTAACAAGGAAGATGCCAAAGAAAAACAAAAGTTGTGATATGATCAAAAGTGTGTTAAAAGTCAATTTAACACTCCTGCCGGGTGAACTGGTTTTGGTTATAGATCCGTCTAGGCCTAACAAGTTATTTTTTCAATTTATTGTCCCTTGAGAAATACTGCAACACATTTCTGATACAAATTATTTGGTGAAATTCCCAGAGAATGATAAAACCAATGTTTGGAATGTATTAACATTATAAACATTGGTTTTATCATTGTATCACCTTAAAGTCTTATCACCAACGAGAGAAAAATATAAATTTAATATAGTTTGAAGAAGACATGCGAAAACCGAGCAATTATTGCTAAGCCATATCGTATGTCTCCTCGACAAATTGAAATTCTTAAAACAGAAGTTAATAAGATGTTAGAATTCAAAATAATCAAGCCAGGAGAATATGATTTTACATCTCCCTTAATACTCGTTGAAGTGCCGGGAAAGGAAGCAAGACCATTTACCGACTACAGAATGTTGAATACGGTAAATCGGACACAGTTCTTTCCTTTGCTCAATATCAAAGAATTTTTTAGAAAATTTATGAGCAGAGCTAAATATATATCTTCGATGTCCCTCGAGGATATTCGTAAATACCCCTGAGTTCAACTAACAAAAGACTGCTCGTATGTTTAGATTCTATTAACTCTCAATTATAGAAAAGTGAATCTCTGAGATGCATAGTAAAAATTATTTTGGTGTCGCTTTAAAATGAGGAGTGGAAACGTGCCCTCATCTTCTTCTATTTGTCTTTCTTCACTCAAACTATAGTTGGGTGCTAAGAACGCGGTAGACAGATTCATATTTAGGCATCAGTGGCTGTTTTCTAATAGATGCAATGACGTAATGTTTAATGTCTTTCTAATTTTTCCTTAACTTCCATGTTTTTCCGTAGAATAGAGTGCAGTTTTCAATTTTAAACTTAAAGTACACGAAAATAATTGTAACTGCTTTAAGATTTCTTTTTGCTGAGTGTTCAGACGAATCTGCGTGATGCTGTCCAAATATGCGATAACTTTACAACAAATAACTTTCACATGCCTCGTTCATTGCAGTTTAGGATTGAAGAAATATCTGAAGTACACAGCGCCCTGTTCAAGACGATAAGTCTTGAGAAACAATATCAAGTATTTTAAATACGAAGCAATGTTCCCATTATATATATATATATATTAGTAGATAAAAAAAAGCTGTCAAAAAACTTGGTTGTGAAAAATTTAAATTCCTTGAACATTGTAAGATGATTTGTGAAGACTACAACAAATGATCTCAAAATGTAAATCAGTAGTGAAGGGAGTGTAACAAACCATTTCCTTTGCGATGCCTTGTTTAAATTGAAATTTCCGATAATATCATAAATATTACGTTACGATGTGTGTAATGTATGTACCTAACAAAGTCAGGTTTGCACCAAAATAATTTATTGAAAAATGTTTTTAGCATTAAATATATTCTTCATTATTGTTTTCGACGTAATTAGTTTTGTTATTTTAAATGGTTATTGAAGAAGATTTAAACTTTTCTATGCCTTTTTTTCCTAATTTTTCAATATAAGGATTCATACGGAAACCTAAGGATTTTTCTTTTACTTTTCAGTACCAAATACCTGTTTTTTCTCCCTCCTCCTATTTAACAAATCATAACTCCTTTGTTTTATATAATTTAATCCCCATCAGCCATTTAATACTAAGATGCTACAAGCAAATATATACTTCTATCTATAAACTTCAATAAAATTTAATAAATTTGATAGGTAAGAGTAAGGCTAGATAATACAAAAATTAGTGTTTTATTAACAAACACTGCTACTTTTGTCAAATTTTAGAATGACATTATGCTTTAATGCCAATTCTCATCAAAAAATTAAAAATCATTTCCAAAACTAAGTGTGATGATGCATCTCAGAGATGTCGCGCCCCTAGCAGAGGATTAATACTCTTCACAAAAAACTCTTATATATTGCTTCGTAAAAAGTATGTGACATTAGTAATTAATTTTCAATTACTTGAATTTTCCATAATTTAATTAGATCAGATTTCAAATTTCTCAATGTAGGTTACAAAATAGTACATTTCAGACAAAATAGAATTTTAATATTATACATATACCTAATAAATACGAAAGTATGTTGAAAAAATTTAATATATAATACTTGCTTTTATTGATAGTGTGATGTAAATAAAACGATGATAAACAATATTTTATATTCAACTAATACTTTATTTTCTTTTAAGCAAATATTATTCTCATTGAATTACTCTAGTAAATAATTAATCATTGAAGAATTGTCTGCTGATCAATCTTTCAAAGAGTTTAAAGATTTTAGAAGGTACCAGATTCTTCCTTTCAAGAATTCATATTCAACTTTTTTTATAAAAATATTCAAATTTCTTAATACATAATTATTTTACTTAACATTTATCAGGATCGTTTGTCTTAATCAATGCGTTTCGTTGAATAATATTTTTAAAAAAAATTAGCATTTTTGGAATTAGATGAATAAAAATGTTGAGATCTCTGTTACAAAAAATATCAAGTTTACAAAATTAAATTAAACATTAATTATCCACTAATAACTAACATCAATAATTCTATAATTTGTAAATATTTTCAGTAATATTACTTAAATCGTAGTACAAAATTTAGGGGGGAAAAGAATTAAAGGACCGAAATAGAATGAATTTTTTTTTACTAAATGCTTTACTCTTTACGTATTGTTCTTTTTGATACTCAAATCTTACACAAGATATTTTTCTTTATTAAATTATAAATTCATTGATTTACATTTCATAAAATCATAATAATATGTATTACAATGCATGAAGGGAACTGGACACCTTTTGAACAATATTTCATTTTTATTTATGTATTAAAAATTATGTTTTAGCATCTCATGTAATGCTTTTATTCAAGAAAATTATACGAGATGAAATTTTGTACATATTATTTGCACAAATCTAAGGGTTAAGATTTTTAAAACAAATATGGAAAATTTTAAAGTAATACTCTTTTTGTGTATTTATTTATTTTCCGACACGATATTTTTCGTAATATTCCTAAGAATTCTTACAACAATTTTAGGAATACATTTTATGGTAACTTAATTAGTTTTGGAAAGAAAAAAATAAAATGTTAATATATCAATCCTAAAACTGAACAAAAACCAAAATCTTCTACGTTATTTTTTTAAAAAAAATATCAAGTTTACATCAAAATGGATGTCTAATTTCGTTATATGCATTATATATAAGAAACAGGGGGAAAAAAGAAATGATTGGTATATAATTGTGGAAGGAGAAGCACATTTTCAATGCGGAAAAACACAAACTGGGAAAAACCACTTTTAAGTGTATTTTTGTAAATAAATATGGATGTGTTAGTAGAACCATATGGAATCTCTTCACTCCAACCAATTTCAAACGATCACTATGAAAATTGGCATGCATCTGTATTTTTTTGGAGAAGGTTTTTGTGATATCCTCTTTATCTCAGCTTTATCGATATCCTCTTTATCGCCAGGTGGTGCTACATAATATCGGTTTCTGCACCAATCAATCAATCGCCAAGTTGCGAAAATGGTGACCAGAGAAATTTGTTTGGATAGGTTCTTCTTTAATGTACCAATCTTATATATATACATATAAATGTATGTTTGTGTATATATGAAATTGCTTCACACTTCAACACGGTTCATCCGACCACTATAAAAATTAGCATGTATATGCATTTTTTGTGGAGAAGTCTTTTGTACAATCATCTTTGTTGCAGCACCCCGCCAGGTGGTGCAACAGCATATTAACTTCTGCTTTCTTCTGCTTCTGCATATTAACTTCTATCACCAGCATTTCGATATTTTCCCATTGAATTGCCATTATAGTGTAAGGAACGGCAATATTTTTGCAAATATTATAGCTTTAACATAAAATAAATACAACAGAGAAAGTAATATTAATGCATTACACATCCTATTTGTTATTTACAATATTTTAAACGTTCATAGCACAAAATTTGTAACCATATGTTACTTTTGCACAGATCCGATTAGGAAGGTGCTGTCGGAAAACGACCCACAAGTACGTTACGGGGAAGTTATAAATAAAAAAAAATCCTTTACATCATTTATTAGACCTTCAGATTTTAAATTTTACAAATATTAGTTTTTTGTTCAGCTGAGATATGAAAAACCTTTTTGTTAGTTTAATTGCAATTAACGTAAAACAAATTCATTAAAATCTTTCTGATCCTTATTAAAATATTTCTTATCTAAAATATTTCTTTAATCCAGCGTAGTATCACTGCAAGAGGGGTGGGGGGGTCAAACTTATTGAAAAAGATTTAAAATAAGTATTAATTTACTGAAATGAAGTAAAACAAAGAGTTTACATTCTGAAATAACAAAAATTGAATGCCCATTTTCACTGATATATTATAAATGTATCAGTACTTCACAATGTTTTTGATAATTAATTTGTCTGTATTAAATTAAAAACAAGTTTAATAATTATTAGTGCCTCTCATGGAATTACCATGTACAAAATTTAATACTTATATTTTGATAGATTGTATGATTTATAATCAATGTTACATAGTAGCTTTAGCGTCAAAGTATATTTTTATTATCTTCAATTCATTGTTATTGTAAGAGGGAGCGATGAAAATTATGATTGAAAATTGGGTAGCAGTTATTTAAATTTCGAGAAGCACTGCTATAATCTGTATTGCTTAATTTTTAAATTCACCCATGCTAAGTACTGGTATATCAGTTAGTAATTCTATAAAAATGATTATTATAAGCTTAGATAAACATACAGTACCACTTTATAATATTGGGTCTACATATTTTTCTTAAGAATAACAGCTTTTCCATATTATTTTAACATATATTTTATAAACAAACTTTTTTATAGAGTATTAACTGCATGAGAAAACTATCACTTGACTATGGTTCAAAATTACGCGGACCACCCCCAAAAGCCTTCTTGTAGCTAAGCAGTGGGACGTTAATATTCATTCACTCACTCACGCATGAAAAAACTCAAGGAAAATAATAAAAAAAATTACTGTAGAAATTTTAAAGATTTTTGCTTTTCACAATTGAAATATTATATTTTTATCTAAATATATGAAGAAAAAAATGAAATTACAAAATTAAGACAAAATGCGTACATTAAAAACAATTACATGCACTCAATTCAAAAGAAATAAATATTATATTAATGTAACACTTCCGAAATATCCTGCTTTATTTGTAACACTTCTTTTGAGTTAATTCACTTTATAAAATAGCTTTTTTTTTAATTTAAGAAAAGAGCACAGACGAATTTATACTAATTTTTTGTTAACATTTTTCAATTGAAATGTTTTTCCGAATTCTAAATTTAAGGCATAGAAAAATGATACATTGAGGAAATTTAATCTTAAAATTGAAATTTTCACATAGTTTCTAGAATTCTGTTTGGAAAAACACTTTAATACAAAATATTTTTTTTTCAAGTATCTATTGCATACAAATTTTTCAAAGAGCTTTCTAAGTTAATTTTTTGACAAAAACAAATGTATTTAATTAAAATACTGAACATATTTTACTTAAATTTTATAAAAAGCCAGATTATTTTGAAGTAGCAGTAAGAATTAGACTGAGGCACTTCGAATCTTTGGAGGTTCAGAGTTATTACGATGCATGGTACGGAACGTACGGAGATTAAGATATCGACTCAATTGACGCGGAGGAAACATGAGAAGGTTGAATTTTCCAAGGTACTATTAATACACTATTAATGCAGTGCTTCTCAAACTTTCAATATCAGCTTTCAATATTCAATCATTATTCTCATCGCGCCCCCACCACCATACATTAACAGTGTATGAGATTCGATAATATACTTTGATAGTAAATCTACAATACGACTTTAACCTTTTAAGTGCCACCGGTGTAGATAAATTGCTCGTCCTCAGTCAGTGTTCTAATTGTCCACACGTATATATACGTCATTTCAAAGTACGATCTATTATGTGCTCTGCTATCCATAAAACTTTTCCGAAGACTTTGGAGTGCAATAAAAGGACCTTGACAAGTTTTCGACAGACGAATTTATTTCACAGGATTTGCTTATTTATTGCTTTTCATCCCCCCCAATACATCACAACGCTCATTTATGTGGAAAACGGTGGCATTGAGAACGAATCGCGTAACTTTTAATCGGCAGTTAAGGGATTGATTATAAACCGCACAAATTATCAAGAAAATATTTCATTTTTGTATATAATTTTATAGATGACAAGCCCATGGAGTCATTGGTAATTATTCATGTTGTTCTTAACTCAGTATTATTAATTTAATTATAAAATACATTATGTGCAGTACTGATACATTTACAAGTGTATTAAATAAGTGTAAATGTGTATTTTTTTCGTTATGTCAGAATATATTTTATGTGCTTATTTTGAGTACATTAATAATTGTTTAAATAATCTTTTTTTTTCGACTTCTCAATATGTTTACGCCTCTCTCGTAGGCTTATCACTCCCTACTAGTGAGGCATGCCTCACAGTTCAAGAAACGCTGCAATAATGTTCCTCATTTTTCGTAAGAGTGTCAAATTAACTATTGCATCGACAATCAAAAGAGGTTTATGCATGAACAAGGAATTGGATTTTAAACTTCATTCTATGAGAATCTACTCACCACTGGGAATCACAGATAGTTTTACGCATATTGTCTTCTTTTTGCTTTTTTTTTAACTAGCATGAGTTTCTTATCGTTTAATCAAGGTGTCCTGAAATGCATCTTCATCAATGTTCGATGCTAAACTTTCTCAAATATGGGTTATGCGTAAGAGGTGCACAGTTATTGCACGTGGCAATATGTTATACATTCAAAAATGTTCATGCATCATCGGTGGTAAAATTCCGGAAACGAAAATTGTTTGACAAGGAAAAGAAGTGGAGCAAATTCCCCAAAAGGGAATTTTAAGACACAATTATTAAAATCACTCGCATCGCGTGCGTTCCCACACAGAGAGAGAAGTGCTAGCGTCACGAGGGAAAGAGGAAATTCCTATGGGTTTAATTTATTCACTCTCTGTAAAAGCCCGTACAATGCCGGTGTAAGCAAAGGGGGAAGAAACCCCTACGAATGAGCAAACAAATAAAAAAAATAAAAAAAGATAATTTTAATGGAATATTGTTTGGAAATCACACCCACCCATAAAAGTGCTGAGTGAGTGAGTGAATATTTACGTCGCAATGTTCAGCTACACGAGGGCTTTTGCCGACGGTCCGCGTAATTTTGAACCACCTGAAAGTGCTGATATTAAGAAGAGAAAATTCATAAATTTAGAGAATAAATAAATCAAAGTAATTTTGAAAGAGTATAATGGAATTGCTGTTTTGTGAAGGGAAGGAAAAGTTTATAAAAGTTGAGAAAATCCTTGCACGCCGGGCCATGCAGCTGGTGTTTGTTAAATTTCGTTGGTTTGCTTAATAACCCTGCAAAAAGTATTATTTACACATATTTTTTTAAGATATAAAAAGACATATTTTATTTTTTTTTATTTAATAATACACTGAATCGAATGCAAAGAGGACAAATGCATATTGCATTTTCCTTTATATTAATTGTTTACAGTTGTGTAAAGAATAATATTTAAGGCTTATAATATTTAAACTGTTTGTAGAATAATCCAACTATGCAATGTAACTAATTGATAAGGTAGCAAATTATATACAAATTTGAAAAACAGTTTTCCTTATTTTTAAGAGAGGTATAATACAATTTAGAAGTTATTTTGTTCTCCTCAGACAAAATCAAAAAACTGAGAAATGATTTAATAACAGTAATATAAGTAAATATTTTATAATATAATGCCTCTAACGGCACTTTCTGTTTAAGGAAAGGAAGCTCAATGTATGAAAAAATACTCGTAGGAATAACAAGAAAATGGTTTCAAAGGAACTTAATATTTAAGAATACCCTTACTCCAGAGAGATGTATATAGGTCGATTCCCAATGACAATTACTTTTTTAATGTTTCTCTTACAACGTTTTCGAACTCGAGGTGCCCAACTCAACCTTTTATTTGACACAAAGTGTTTCTGGCTGAGAGACGTTTTTCATACAATTTATACAGTTTTCTCAATTTCCCACTTTTCACTTCTTAATCAGTTTATTGGGTATGCTCCAGATCGTATATATACATACCACAGTTACTCGTGTCAGAGCTGTAATTTTCCCCCAGGGTTACAGATACTGAAAGACGGGTGTAGCAGTAACATTAAATATTTCTCACTTACATAAATTTAAATCAATGGAAGTAAAATTTTTACTTTGAATTATCTGTATATTTATGTATATGTTAATGTAAACAAAATTCATTTTAAATTACAAATAAATCTTTTAGAGCAATAATTAATCAATATCTATTTCTTTTTTTTATTTTCAAGGAATGTTTTTACCTTTACGTACACTTACCATTAAATCTACTGCATGTATAGCTATAAAATGTTACAAACTATTAGCAAATATAACAATTTATAAAATTAACTTAATGAAATTTTATAAATTTATATAAATTTTAAAAGTTTTGAAACTTAGCGATTCAAATTTTCATTAAAATTTATGCAGAAATTGTGCCATATCTAAAATTTATGGGTGTTTATTTGAAAAAAGAATCATTAACTTTATCGAAATTTTGTGGATCTTATAGTATACAAAATACCAGCACTGTAGTTAATAAAGATTTTGAGTAAAATGTACCGAAATCGCCAAAAAAGGCATTTAGAGAAAATTGCAAATAAAGGTATTTTCATCTATGATTTGTAAAGTAATATTTTTTAATACAATAAAAAGCCATACATTTATTAACTGGATTATTTTGCATCATTTCTCAGTTTTTAAATTGCAAGTTTAAAATTCTAGATCCTTTAGAAGTCTTTTTAATTACTTTTTTCCTACTTTATCAACACATAGTATCAAGTTTTACGTCTATAAATTTTAGTATTTTTACTTCACTTTGATCATCTCATTGCAGGTTATTATAAAATTCCTTACACTAATTTTTATTATTATAAAAAAAACAAAGAAAATGTCTTCGATGAAATTAATAAGCTACTTTTATGTCTAATTTAATTGGAACTCTGTTTTTAAAAATTATAACCAAAGAATCTCTCTTTTTATATTCAAACATATGAATAATTATTTATTTTAATGTAAAACCAAAAGTAAAAAACATATAGAGTTTTTCATGAGCATTTAAGTGTTAACAATAGGCAGTTAGAAAAATCGAAAAACGTATTTTACAAGCTGTATATTTAATTTAAAATAATTTTTAAGAATCACTCTTTGCTATATCCACTTGATTTATAATTTAAAAAGAAAGTGAGTATTTATATAAATGCAAAACTACACATAATTAACATTTCACATTTTCAAAATTCTGTAAATAATCATTTAAATTTTCCGTAATTTTTGCAGAAAGAATGTTCAATTTTCAATAAATCTGAACACCAAATATAAAAAAAATCACATACTTCGTATAAAAAATTAGTTTTTTTTTAAATACATATAAATACACTACGTATTTTAAAGAACGTGTGCCGGAATCACATTTACATCACATTTGCTTATAAATTTAAAATTCAATTTTTTAGTGTTATATGTATTGAATTCTCATAAATAATGCATCTATAGGATGCAGCAACATTCCCTCTAATTTTTTTTTAAGTTTAAAAAAAGGAAAATATGAAGCACCCTCACGTCTTAGTTATCTTAAGGTACGCGACTAGTCGCGACAATTTTTTTCAGAAAAAAATAGTGATAAGGAAATTTTTTTCCGGGTTTTAGATTTCTTTAGTACATTTTAAGAAAAAAAATGCTAAAATTAAGAAGATAAAATAAATTATTATTACGAAAAAGAGAAAATTTGGTAGAAATTGCATAAATGGGGTCCATTTAAAAAAATATATTATGAACAAATTCTCCATATTTAAAATTTGCTTTTTTACCTTACTATTCAATTTTAAAATGAACTCCAGATAAAGAAATATTTTTTTTTAAATTGAGCAAACTTTATCTTAGGTATATGAAACTGCTGAAAAAGAAGAAGAGCAATGATTATATTCACATATGGGACTGCAAATATATTGATGAACACTTGTTTGATAAATCTGAAGAACAAAATATTTCTACTTGTACACAGAACATACATATAATATTTAAGATAATTATTTTCAAACTTCAGATAATTAATTTCAAATTCCTGTCCCAATTTGTGCTTTTTCAACAACACACATTCCGAGTAAAACGCATTTTAAAGTATAACATCTTGCTAAAAGTAGCAGCATCTGCTTTTACTAAAACACTTGTAGTTTTTGTTTTAGTGAACAGAAGGAAAAAAAACTTAGTGTTTTTATACAGCTAATACGAGATGGCTTATAAAATTAAATCATAAAAATTTATGGATTGTTGGCAAAATTCACAATTTTAGGGTAGTCGGATACCTTAAGGAAAAATCCAAGTCATGAGCTATTTTCAATTTCCTGAATGTTGTTGCATTTTTTTATCAATTTCGGAGAAATGCAACACGCCATCTTAAATCTCTGATACTAGTTAACGTAAACAAATAAAGTTTTGCAATTATGTTTGTTTTGATGAGACGGTTACTATAAAAAATGTTTTGCGGAAATCTCATCCAACTAAAAAGGTTTTTGAATGGTTATTGGGTTGGTTAAGAAGAAAACTTTCTTTTTATGAACTATTTGTCCATTTTCATTGCTAAAATATTGTTATTTTTTTGCCGCACAACAGATACAGTAGTTAGCAACGCTGGCTTCTATGACGTTAGACCTCGTTTCAAATCCTCGAGAAGACATGGATGGATTTTTGTAAATGTATAGTGATTTGCGGCATCCGGTTATTCTAAGAACCGTCGAGCCATATGCCCTCTCATGAAATTGGTGGAAAGGGAACGCGGTGAGAGGTCCCTGATCATCCTAGAGTTTTCTCTCTTAAAAATTGAGGAGGAAGCGAGCAAATTCGCATTGTCATATGTATGTACAAAGCTACATCTAGCCCCTCGCCGCGATTAACTTTGTGGGTCTTGAACTGATGTTACTGTCTATCAGGTGGGATAAGGAAAAGAACAATATATTTTTTTTAAAATTATTTATTTTTTTCAGAAGAGGTACTCTACAATGGTTTTCAGGAAAATAAATTGTAACTGACAACGGAGCGTAAAAAATAATGTAACTTCTGTTGTAAAATTATAAAAAAATATCTTTAAAGTCAATTACTACTTAGGTTAACAAAGAAATTTTTTATTTTTCTTGTATTTTATTAATTAATTGCAATTAATATAAATATGTGTGTACATATGGCAAAGTCACATTATTTAGCGGAAAAATAGAACGCGAATTTCCTTCCTATATGTGGTTAACACCACATAGTCTATATATATACTAGTGGGTAAAAGTTGAGCATAATTGATAGTTATGTGAATAAAATAAGGAAGCAATTAAAAAGAATGATTATAATTAATTTTATCATCCAAAGTAGCAGTTTGAAAGAAAACTGAGCATAGCAAGGATTCACAAATTAAAGAAAAAATGAAAGAAAACATAAAATAAAATACTGATGCTGCCGTTTAATAAGGCGTGTAGTCACCTCGGACCGCCAGGATCGCTTCACCGCGATATACCATAATTGCTATGAGATGATGAATGAGTTGTGGGCTCCAACGGTTCCAAGCTTCTTGGAGAGCTCTCTTCCGTTCTGTAACGGAGCTTGGTGGGTGCGAAAGGACTGCAATTTTTCTCCCGATCATATCTCATACATGCTCGATAGGATTTAAATCAGGGGAGTTCGCAGGCCACGACATGCGCTGGATGTTTTTTTTTTAAGGAAGTCACCAATCAGCACCACTCAGTGACATGGTGCATTATAATCCATGAATATGAAGTCAGGACCGACAGCACCTCGAAACAAGCGAACATAAGGCTCAAGAACTTCGTCTCTGTATCTTTGAGCAGTCACAGACCCTGCGTCAAAGAAATGGAGGTATGGGCGGCCGTCCATCATGATGCCCGCCCATACCATTACTCCCCTTGATGGAAAATGATGTCTTTCCTTTATGTTTCTTGATTCAAAATGTGTTCCACGTTCTCTTCATATCGTTTCCCGCCAACTATTGTTACCCTCTAATCAGACTAAAACGGAACTCCTCACTGAACATCACATTGGCCCACTCTCCCACACCCCAATAATGGTGTTTCAAACACTAGTTGAAACGAGCGCGCTTATGCGCAGACGTAAAGGGAATGCACACTGCTGGTCTTCTAGTATATAAGCCAGCATGATTGAGTCTCCTGCCAACAGTTTGTTTTAAAATACATATTACTGTGGTGACTCTGAGTGCCGAATCTAGTACTCTGGCAGTACTGCCCCTCTGACGTCGCGCACTTTTTACCAGATATCGGTCTTGGTGAGGGGTTGTGACTCTTGGTTGACCTGGTACTGGTTGTTGGGTAACATCTCCCGTTCTTGGAAATCTCTGCCCCAGTTTCGAGATATTAGACTAGTCCACATTCAGAATTCAAGACACTTCGGTTTGTGATCATGAGGATTCCAGCATTCCAACGATTCTTCCATACGTAAACTTGTCCTTTTAATGTATCTGTGCAATCATTCATCTTGTTTGATGGTTAACAACGTTCCTTCGCAATGCAGTTGAACGAAACTTGTCTGAACTGCCTATGATGCGTGAATCGGTTTCTCCGTTTTCTGATATGCCCTGGTGTCTCGCGCAGGATGTGGTCGACTGAAAAGTTTTGCATAAACCGAATTTTTCTACCTCACCCAATTAATACCCGCAAGAAATTTCGAATAATTTTACGAATATATACTCCGTATTTTCCACATTTTGCGGTTTATGCTTACCTTTTTGACACCAGTATGTATATATATATATATATATATATATATGGAAAAAATTTATATAAAATATAGAATATAACAGGGAAAAAAAGAAAAAAAATTAAGATCAAATCTAATTAAATACAAATAAGAACCTAGCGAATCAAAATGTAATTTCGGACTTAGGACCGAATAAGTGGGGTTAAACTAGTTTGAAGGCGCCAACCTTCCCCCTTTGCAACTCGGTAGGAAAGACCAAAATAAAATAAATAGAAATTTAAAGTATAAAAATTCTAAGTATAAAAAATCCAAAGTATAAAAAATCCCATAGAAATATGAAAGAACAACCGACTACTATAAGCAAAAAATTCTCCCAAAATGTTTAAGCAGAAAAATATCAAAAGAATTACCCAGTAAAAGGATTCTTCCAAAAAGATTTTAAAACTTCTGCTCACAGAGCATATGTATATATATATATATATACAAGGGGTGATCAAATGAAAAGGTACGGAACGACATAAAAATGAAACAGTTAAATATTTGCATATTCCGCCCAGGGAGAATGTAGCGAGACATCTCGGGATGCCATTGGAGACTCTGACTGAGATCGGATCATGCGCGGGTCCCGCATGCGCAGGAGAGAGCAAAGGCTCTTATAAAAAGCGGCGTCCAAATGATGCGAGCACAGAATTACTCTAGCACAGAAAGAACATTAACTCTCCGATGTGTTCTGTGAGACACTCCGACGCCTACGCAGGTCCATCAAGAACAAAAGACCGGGGCTGCTCACGAAGGGTGTGGTTCTGCTCCATGATAACGCGCGTCCACACGTCTCCAGAGTCACACAAATGGAACTGGACAAGTTCCAATGGGAGACGTTGGACCATCCATCCTACAGACCGGACATGTCACCCTGCGATTTCCATGTGTTTGGTCCACTGAAGAAACACCTGAAAGGAAAGCGCTTCAACTCGGACGACGTACTCAAGGACACGGTGAAGGACTGTGTCTCGTCACAGCCACAGGAATTCTGGGAACAAGGAATCCTGCGGCTTGTTCATCAGTGGGATCGTTTCGTACCTTTTCATTTGATCACCTCTTGTATTTTATATATATATATATATATATATATATATACTTAATATTTTATTTTATCATAATTTACTAATTTTAATTTTACGCTGTATTACTTTACTTCTTTTATCTGGCATGATACATAATTTGTTACTCCAATCATGAAGAAAGTTTTATTAACTGGTATCTTTTAACTGTACACTAGTAATTAATATAGTAGGCTATTATTTTCTCGTAATATAGTAATAGTGTTTTGTTTTAATATATCTTCCTCTTTTTATATGGTCCAGATTATTAGCAAATTACAGGTGTTGGTTGGCTAGCAGGAAAACTTTCTTTAACCGTGCAATTTTTGTTCATAAGGCCAGGAATTTGCTATTGCACTTCTGTGTCTGATATTTCTTATTATCTTAACTAGTTATACTTAGGTTTTAGAACTACTTGTATATATTTATGGATAGCACATACACACACAGATACATATATATTAAGAGTTCCGAGTTGTAAGAATATTTCATTTTATAGAATCTAAATCTTGTGTGTGTTTTTCTTCCGTGTCTAAGTCTGTTGTGTGTAGTTCCTCCTTTTTCACCCATTCCCTCTAATTATTAATTTTTTTTAATTACATCTTTTCTCTATCGCAGAAGAGCTTGTCTTTTTCAATGTAAGCGAACGTTGCTCTTCTGTGCTTCTAAGACAATACAACGGGTGAGTGACTGAATATTAACATCTCGCTGTACAGCTACACGACGGCTTTTGGCGACGGTCTGTGAAATTTTGAACCATGGTCAAGTGACATGGACGACAGCTGAGCTGGCACCCCCTCTCCTAACTACCACAACACAATAACGGGAGGACGTTTGAGACAATACAACGGGTTCGCAAAAACTCAAAGGAAGAAAATGTACACAGCCCCTTATTATATTTTTTCTGTGAATTACACATAGCATTTTTTCCCCTATATTTTACTGTTATCCCTAAATTATTTTAGTTGAGTGAGTTTTCTCACTGTTTCTTACATTAATTCAGAATTCGAGAAATCCTTCTTTTTTCCATAGGTTCAATCTCTGTCGGGAAAAATAATAAAATTGTTCAAACTGCATTCATTTACTCCGTCTCAAATGGAGATATTAGTAATTCAATTAATTGTAATGTATTGCTTATGTTGAAGAATTAACTATATTTTTTTCTCTTCAAATATTGTTGCATCTTTTTTTTTTCTTTTCATAAAAATCCTTTTTACCACTAAATATTTTTATATTCCGCGTCAAAACTTAAATATCATATTTGTTGCATTGGGTGGTAGGAAGCGTCACCTTCGAAACATAGTAATTATCTCTGTTCTTGTCGACGGCGATTCCTTTTATAATAAACTTACCCATTTTGGAGGTACATGGAAGAATGTTAAAAAGCCACATTTTACAGATAACGAATCCTATTATTTTATTTTTCAAAATCAAACTTTTAGATGTCTTCTTCGTTCAAAAGTTATACATTCTATACAATATTTTAAGGGTAGCTGATGAGACGAAACCATTTTGCCCTTTTCTTATAATTCCTCTAGAATTTTAAATAGAAATTGTATATTTTCAAATTTTCAAAGAAAATTTAAATAAAAACGTTCATCACCTATCTCTGATTAGTTTCAATTTTAGTAGCCGTCTATATGTGTGCCGAATCAAGATTTGACGGCTTAAAGACTCACTGAAAGAAGCTGATGCAAGTAACGTATATCGAGTCTCAGAGTCTTCCCACTTGACTGATCTAAAACTTTGCTGAGGATTGTTCCCGGTGAGTAAGTAACTTTTTTTATGTAAAAGGTTCTAAACTAACACATATATAAATACATAAAATCAAAGAGTACTCAGACTTTCACTGTAGTTCACTGAATTTAAAAACGTGAGGAGCTGAACACTTCTTTCTTCGTTTCAAGGAAGTATGTGTGTGAGTTTTTCCAAATTTTGCACTAAAAGCAAAAATAGTTTATATTGGCAGCCGACCTCAAAGTTTGGAAACGAGATCGATTGACAAGAATGTGACACAGGCTTCTTCAAACTTGTATTCTTTATCAAAATGAATAAGTTGAACCACGACAGATTTAACGTGCATCAATCCCTCTATACTTTCACTGTATTTAAGACCTTGAGGAGCTACGCATTTCTTTCTTCATTTAATGAAATTCTGTGTGTCAGCGTTTTCGTTTGTTGCACTAAATGCAACAACAGGTGTTTTGGTGGCGGACCTCAAAGTTTGGAAACGAGATCAATTGATAAGAGTGTGACACCCACCTGTCCAAACTAGCACTCGTCATCAAACTGAATGCGTTCAACCACGGTAGATTTAGCGGGCATCAGTCCATCTACGTTTTCACTGTGATTTACTGAATTTAGAAGCACTGAGGAGTTAAACACTTCTTTGTTCGTTTCATGGAATTGTGTGTGTGATTGTTTCCGAATGTTGCACTAAAAGCAGCAAGAAGTCTACCTCGGCGGCGAAACGCAGAATTAGGAACCGAAATCGATTGTCAAAAATGTGACACTCGCCTTTCCGAACTTGCACTCTATACTACATCAAAATGAATACGTTGAACCACGATAGATTTAACGTGCATCACTTCTACACTCCGAGTCTTCAGTGGTTTCCAGACTCGAAAAGGCCGTCCACAATTTCACTACCAATATTAATGGCATTTAGCTATTATTGGCATTTGTCTCACAGGAATTTCTAGCTTTGGCAAATAAAGGTGATATCCAAGAAGTACGCTAACAAAGCCATCTTTAAAGAAATTTTCTTTCGGACTTAGCTCTTCATATATATGAGGAAGGGAGAAAAGAGCCACACTCAAATACAATAAAAAAAATACTGACTTATTTTACATACATTTAAAGAAAAATATTATTTTTTTACAAGCATTCTCCTTTTCTTCAGTATCGATCCGTAAAAATTGGTTTTGTGCAATTCTACCCCAAAGAAAAAGTTTGTACTTTATTTATGGCATGTTATAGAAAAAAAATCATTTCTTAACTATATGAGGTACATTTTTTTATGCTAAAACTATTTATTTTGTTGAGCAAAAATCCACTACAATGGGATTTGTGGAAAGAAACTTTGGGTCAGTGTACACAGGGCGTAAAAATAATTACACTTTCATTTTAAAATTTGCAGTTCTTTTATTTTTCAATTCTGAGTCGATCGCTGGATGAACACTTTATCAATACAAACTAAGGCTTGTTTTAAAAGTTGTAAATCCGTGTATTTCCCCCTTATTTTTCACTCCCACTTTTATTTATTTCATTGGCTTTTCTCAATCACAGATGCCTAGGATATCCTCAATAAAAGGGAATGTGGTCCTTTTTCTTAAAAAATCAAACAGCGACTAATAAAAAAAGAAAGGAACAATTAAACACAACCCTTTACTAAATAAATTCCTGTGGTTTATAATTAACCGATCATTTTCTTAATCTAATATTATCCGTAAATTGGTTTATTTCAATGATGTTTTCCCCAATTTTAGAGTTCGAGAAACTTTTCTTGTTTTAAAAGCAGCCGTGGTAGACAAGTGGTTAATCTATGGAATCATGGCTGTCATGTCATGAGTTCGAGCCCAGTACCACTAAAGACCCGCCGTTTAGGGGAGCGATGCACGTTAAATTTGTTGAGCTCTAACGTCCTCCCGTTGGTGTGGCAGTTAGAAGAAGGAGCTCCTAGATCAGCTATAGTCATCGTCCTTTGACCATGGTTAAAAATTACGAGGTTTGTCGCCAAAAGACCATTGCCAAAAGAACAGCGGGACGTTTATATTTACTCTCATTCACTTGTTCCAAAAATATTTTTTGATGGATCATAAAATATTTATTTTATGTAGAATATATATTATCGAATTTCGTTGCTGTTTTTAAATCTTAAATATAACAGGAATTAAGGAAAACTTTTTATTCATTTCTATAAGAACTTTTTAAAAAGCGCGTTTTAAAATTTTACGAAAGAATATTATTTACCCTAAATGATACATTTAATGCCCTTTTTTATATTATACATACTTTATATTGTAATATTACACTGCTGGCCACCGTAAATGCAACACCAAGAAACACAAGAGATAGCAAAACAAAATTTATTTTATAGATAACATGTTGACTAAGTATCAAATGATTCAATTTATAGACTTCTGTGAAGTGTGGTTCATGCTAGAATCAGTAGCCAGAGTAGCGGCCATTGTTGGACATCACAGCGGCCACACGCCTCGGCATTGAATCAAAGAGACTTTGGATGTGTTCTTGGGGTACAGCAGACCAAGCAGCTTCCACACGTTGCCAAAGTTGATCTGGTGTGGCAGTTGGGAGTGTAATCTGGGTCAATCGTTGAGCAACAGTGGACCACATGTTTTCTTTCGGCGAAAGATCTGGAGAGCGAGCCGGTCAGGGAAGCAATTCAATCTGGTGATTGACGAAGACCCTTTGGACAATGCGTACCACGTGTGGTCGCGCATTATCCTGTTGAAATATGGCTGTGGCCAATTCCTGAAGGTAAGGAAGAACAACTGGCTCCAACACCTCGGAGAAGTAGCGCTGGCTGTTTAAAGTACCGGCAATGCGTACTAGAGGAGTGCGAGAGTGATATCATACACCGCCCCATAGAATAATACCCGTTGCAGGAACAGTGTGGTGGTGCATAACGCAGATGTTCAGCATCCTCTCTCCACGGTGTCTCCAGACTCGAATTCGACCATCGTGGTGTTGCAGACAGATATGTGACTCGTCAATAAACACAACTTCATTCCATTCTGCCACACACATCCTTCTTTCATCGCACCATTGACGGCGGAGACGTGTGTGGTTCTGCGTAAAGGATAGGCCAAGCAATGGACGTCTTGCGGACAGACCACTCTGCTGTAAACGGCGTCGAATGATAGGCGTAGACTCTGAATGATGCGTTATAGACTTAATGTGCTGTGCTATAGTTCGTGATGTGACTGAGCGATCCGTCGCGGTCATGCGTACAATTTTCCTGACGTAACGTGAAGTGGTGTACTGAGTTGGATGCGATCGACCACGTCGGTCCGTCGTACACTCCTGCATTCAACGGTCACATATCCGCATTACATTTGTTTGCTTTCTTCCAACACGACTGCCGATTTCCCTGAAATATAATCCACAGTTTCGGTAGGCCACTATCCTTCCTCTGTCGAACTCGGATACTTGATCAAAAGATGATCGCGGTTTTCTACGAGACATAACTGATCATTTTTTTTAAAAAAAAAGAAACCCTCAAGAAAAACAAAATTGCCGAACTTGAAATCGTCGAAATCTCAAAGCCTTAAATAGCGTTTTGAGGTGGCACCACAGGCGTGCGTGATGTGTGTCTGAGTTGAAATTCTAATCATTTGCATATCTCACCTGCGCTAATGCATGTTGTAAATTTCATGTTATTTGCGTGCTTCCTTCAAGGTGTTGCGTTTACGGTGACCAGCAGTGTAAATTCACTGATCGGTGTATTTTCCTATCAGTTGTTCATAAACTTATGCACTCACATTCTATACCAATATTTGGATATAGGCCTGTTATTCAGCGTTTCTTATATTAAGATGTGCCCCTCGTATTCTTTTCCTGGCGAAAAAATCTTTTTTTTTACCACTAAATACTTTTATATGCTGCATCCAAATTTAAATATCATGATGTTTGGTTTTAGGGGTAGGTCGGGCCGCTTCCGGAAACTCAGTGATTAACTGAGTCTCTGTGGTGGTTTGACTTTTAGAATAACCACAACCACACACTTTGAACGTATATTAATGTTTTTTTTACCGTTTAACTTCTAAACTTCTTCGTTAAAACGTTTTATACATCTTCTAGATGTTTTGATGTAATGAACCAGAACAAAGGAACAGGGAAAACTCTTTTCACTATCGTACTGAACTTACAAACGAATTTGAAATATGACATATTTATATTTTTTAAAGATAATCTAAATAAAAATGTTCAACTTTTTCTTTTTAATTACGGTTTATTAGATGTCATATCTTCCGATCTTATTTTGGCACTGTAGACAGAAAATATGATGCAAGGTATTTTTTATTAGAAAACAAACTGATGTGTTCTGGAAGTTTTGTGAGCTTGGGGAAAGCTCGAGCTTCTTCCTCCTTACTTAAAATTATGAGGTCTGTCACGAATAGAAGCTTAAGCGTACTATAAACTTACTAAGCGTACAACATTAATTATCAATCAATGCAAAATCAAATAAAAATTTAATGACAATTAGTTCAGTACATTTTTTCTAGGGCTTTTGGTATCGAGAAAAAAATGCCTCTAAAATTGTATGCTTCTTAAAAAAATATTTGTTCAATTGAATAAAAAAAAACTGTGTTTGTCGTCTCTAACGCACGTTCGGATGTCCTTGATTATGTAGTAGGCAAACGGGTAAATAAATGGATATAATATAATACTGAAAATATTCATTCATTTTCTTTATTCTTTTTACATTTTTCATTGATTCGATAAAATAGTCTATATATATTAAGGAGAAAAGTGACTCACTCACTGACTCTCATTCATTGACTCATCACGATATATCCGGAACTATTAAATCTGCAAACTTGAAATTTGGTATAGGCATGCACCTTTCATAGAGTAAAGATGCGCCAAACACTGATTTTGCGAAATTCAAACAGCAAAGGGGCGTTAAGAGGGGTTAATGGCGTTATAAATATTAATTTCATTTTTTAAACTACTCGACATACAGTCTTAACATTTGGTAAGCAGACTCCTTTCATAGAGTAGAGATCCATTGCAAAATGTGAGTTTTGTGAAAATCAAAACCCAACTGGCTTTGAGGTTACTTAAGTGGTGTTTAGGTAATTATTTCCATTTTTAAACTTTTACACGCAAAGTCTTGAAACTTAGTAAACAGAATCATTTCATAGAGTACAGATCCAATACAACATATGTCTGGCAAAAATAGACCCAAAGGGGTATTTATAGGGATTAAGGGATGTAATATATAAATATTGGCGTTTTTGAACTTCTAGACCTATCTGCTTGAAAATTGATAGGCATGTTTATTTTAATGGAAAAGAGATTCGCTTAAAAATGGGTTTTGTGAAAATTAACCCCTATGTTCCTTTCATGGAATAGAGTTCCTCTAATGAAAAAGAAAACGAAAATTGCTCACTAAAGAGGATTGCGAGGGATCAAGGGGAGTCCTAGGAAAAAAAATCATGCTTTTGAATTATGAGACCATTATACTTAAAATTTGTTTTTTATGTTTCTTTTATTTAATAAAGATCATCTAAATATGGATTTTTCTGAAATCGACTAATAGCTAGCATCGGAAGGGGAATTACTGGGGAGCCCCCCCCCCTATTGATAAAAAATTCCCATTTTCGAACATCTCGGACCTTAATAATTAAATTTGGTTTTCATGTTGATTTTGTTGAAGTGAAATCTGCGAAGAATGTTTATTTTGATAAAATTATCTCAAGGGTATTAAGGGGTATTGATAGTAAAAATTACTTTTTTGCTCTATTATATATAAATTTAGGCTTAAAATTTGGCCTGCATGTTTATTTCACGGAGTTGAGATACACCGACAATTGGTATTGCGGAATTCCATTTATTTATTGGGTTACGAGAGTGCAAACATTATTCTACTTAAATTTTAGAGATTATTAGGAAATACATATTAGAAATGTTGTACATTTTTATTTATCGGAGACTAGAATTACAGGTATAAGTATATTTTTCAATACATCTGAATTCTTAATGATTGGACTTAGATATCAATAATGTATATATATATATAAGGTTTATATACATATATACATATTTTTATACTCTACATTCAAATTTAAATATCATAATTTTTGAATTTTTTAATAAGTCGGCCCGTTTGTAGAAACTCAGTCATTGTTTGAGTTCATGAAGAAAGAGTCTATTTTTAGAATTACCACATATACTTTGAACGTATATTAAATAGTTTTTATACGTATATACCGGGTTTCCATAATTAAATGTCCCTTCTTCAAAACTGTGTACAGACGAAACTATTGTTCAAAAAGTTGTAAAATTCTGTGTACCACATAAAGAAGAGATGGGAATTTGTTTAAGTAAATAAAAAAAAATAGTTCAAAATTTCGCCAATAGAGGGCGTTTTAATGGAGATGATATTTATCATACATTTATAACAGTTTTTAAATTTTGTTACAGCAGTAAATGCTCAACATGATGACCATCATTTTCAGCTACTATTTTAAATCGTAAGATAACATGTTCCACCATTGACCGCAGTGTGTTCTGGGAAATGTTAAGAACATGTCGTGAAATACTATCTTTGAGATCAGGCAAAATTCTTGGTTATTCACAACTTACCAGCTGTTTTAAATGGTCCCAAAGCCAAAAATCGCATGGATTGAGGTCAGGCAGTCGGGGAGGCCACAGATGAAGAAATTGGCGGCTGATCACAAGTTCTTCTGTGAAGTGATGTTTCAAAAAACGTCCTTAACATAATGTGGAATGTGTGGAGGAGCTCCACCTTGCATAAAAATTATGCGTGAAAGGCACTGAAGTACTTGCAAATCCGGGATAATTTTATTCCGAAATAACGATGCATATCGCTGTCCAGTGATGGAACATATTAATGGACCTCTCAGCACCTAATTCTTCGAAAAAATACGGCCAAGAATAAAAGACGTGGAAACCCCACACCACACCGTTACTTTTGGTGAGTGTAGCGGAAATTGTAAGGTGTAATGCAAATTGTCTGTTTCCCAAATTCGGCAGTTGTGAGTATTCACCGAACCGTCCAAATGAAAGTGGGCTTCTTCTGTTCAGAAGATATTCCAAGTCCATTCTGGAACAACTTCCAAACGAGCAAGAAACTGCAGTGAGAAGAAATGTCGAAGCTCGAAATCATGTGGAGGCAATTTTTGCACAAGTTGAAGCTTGTATGGATAGTAATGGAGGATGTTTCGCATGATCTTCTGGACAGTTGAACGAGGCAGATCCAATACTTCTGAAACACGGTGAATCTTTGTACTAGCCTGCACGTTGGATGCTTTGTCCTCTTCCACCTGAAGTGCAACTTTCTCTACTGCTTCCGCAGAAACAGGTTTTCTTCCTCTTCCAGAACAAATATTCAACGAACCTGTTGCTTCAAATTTGGTTACCATTAATCGAAGATTTTTAGCAGTCAATGGACAGTCCAAAATTTCCGAAATTTAGCAGCAGTCCAAAATTTCAGTAAAGCAACTATTGCGGAATTATATCGTTTTGATAGAATAACTTTACTAACATTGCTCGATCAGGTAAATGGAATGGCATTCTGATTAGCAATACGGAACACAATAAAAATAAACCAATCTACTGTGAAAGTTTATTGCTTTTATAACAGTTGTTGTGTGACATGGAAGAAAATTGCATATTTTCGTCTTCCTTCGTGTAAATCTTTGAAAATTAGTCATCGAAGAAGTTTAATTAAAGTTTGAAGTTCATTTTAGAGAATGTGTTTTTTAATGAGTATCAGTTATTGTGTTACCGTGTCCTGTGAATAAAAAGCGATAAAATACAAACAGAAAACAGGTAATAAATGTAGCCTTCATTGAAAAGCGCCCTCTAGTGGCGAAATTTTGAGCGATTTTTTTTTATTTGCACAAAAAATTCCCATTCTTTCTTTATGTCGTACACATAATTTTACAACTTTCTGAACAATAGTTTCGTCTGCAGACAATTTTGAAGTAGGGTCGTGTAAATATGTCCACCGGGGACATATATATATATATATATATATATATATATGTAATTATTTCCAGTAATATAATCCTTTTAAATATCTTTTAATTATCTGGTCCATCCTTTCAGGACCTACATTTTAATAATAAATTAGCCAGCCGCCTAACGTGAATATTTTAAACTACATCTATTTACCCACTCATATCATGTGATTTGAGCCGCCTATAAATACCTAGATTCCTGGAAACCGTATCCTCTTTTTGCTTATGTATTTTGTCTGCTTCAACATGTAGCCGTCTGCAGCTTGGTTTGTGTGTATGTGTATTGTGTCGTACTTGTCTTTCTTTGTGTTCAAGGTGTATAGTAAAACAGCTTTAATTAATCACAGGACTGCCTTGTCAATCCCAACTAAAAAAACCATCAATAATAGCGATCATGTTAAGAAATACCTATCAACGACCACGTCTATTTCATTTATATATATAATATATATATATATATATATATATATAATATATATATACTTCACATAACACTGCAAAATTTGCTTTAAGCATTTTAATTACGAATTCAGAGATTTCTTAGGAATATATTTGTTCAAAGCGTAGTATGTATTCAAAAATATAAGTCTCCATTACTTGGTTATTTCTGTAAAAATCTAACAAAATTATTCTAACCGCATTTAACATATTCATTTATTTTATTAAGCCGAGATGCAATAAACTCGGATAGTTGCAAATTATTTCTTCCATTCATGTATTATCCTGACTTTCGTCTCTTCGTGTAATGATGCTTTTTATTTTATTCCTGATGAAAAAATGTTTTTATACCACTAAATTTTTTTATATTTTTCATCCAAATTTAAATGTCATAATGTTTGGGTTTAGTAGTAGGTTGGACCCACTCTGGAAACGCAGTGATTGTCTGAGTAACTGAAGTAAGGTCTGTCTTTTAGAACCACCACATTAACTTTGAATGTATTTAAAAAAAGTTAAACTCTCTCCCTCTTTGATGTTTTGATGTGTTACACAGGAGTAAATGAACGGGAAAAGTTTTTTTGGTACTGATCTTCCAAAAGAAATAAAAATAATTAATTATTAAAATATATTTAAAGCTAATTTTAATAAGAACTATCATGCATATATATATATATATATATATTTTTTTTTTTTTTTTTTTTTTTTTTTTTTTTTTTTTTTTTATATATTATATATATATATATATATATAGTTTTTTTAATTACAATTTTAGTAGATGTCATTATATCTTTCCAATTGTAACATAATGGCTCTGTAGACACTCTAACAGAAAATATGATGCAAGGTATGTCTTTTAGGAATCAAACTGATGTGGTCTGAAAGTTTTGTGAGTGTGGGGCCGCCTCGAGTTTTTTCCTCCTTACACACAATTGCGGGGTACGTCACCAATAGCCTTTGGCTAGCTCAGTGTACAACGTTAATTATCAATCAATTACAAATCAAACTTAAAATTGTATGGCAGATAGTTCAGCACATTTTTTTGTAATGTCTTTTGTTATCAAGAAAAAAATGCCTCTAAAATGTCATACGGTTAAAAAAATATTTGTTCAATTAAATAAAAAAAACTGTGTTTGTCGTCTCTAACGCATGTTCGGATATCTTTGATTATATAGTAGGCACAAACTGATAAATAAATAGATTCCATATAATACTGAATGTATGCAATCATTTTTTTTATTCTATTTGCATTTTTTCATATTGATTGGGTAAAATAATCTACACATAGCACATCACTCAATAAGTCCCGGGCCTAACTAATAAATTAATAACTTTTCTGCAAAATTGAACTTTATTTAGGAAGATACTCCCCTTCAAGAGTGATGCATGCAGCCCAGTGCTCTTCTAATTTTTTAACACCTTTTTCGTAGAACGATTTGTATTTGCTCTCAAAACTGGCTTCTATTTTGGTAATCCCTTCTTCATTTGTACCAAGTCTTTTCCCCTGCAGCATTTTTTTAAGATCTGCAAACACCTTGGTGAAACAGTACTTTTTCTTTAATATTTGAGGACGTTTTTTCTTTATTTTTTTCATTCAGTGGATCCAATAATGCCATGCAATATTCATTATCATTTGTTTTGCCTTTCTCAAGGTAGTCCAAAAACAAAATCAAATGAGCATCCCATAATACGGACGCCATAACCTTGCTAGCTGACATTTGAATTTTTGGTCACTTTGGAAGCCTTTCACTGGCTTCTGTCCAATCAGCTGACGATCTTTTTCATTCAGGCGTGTAGTAATGTATCCATGCATTCATCTACTGTCACATATCTACGTAAAATATCCTGTTTATTTTGCTTAAATAACTCCAAACAACGCTCTGAATCGTCGATGCGTTGTTGTTTTTGATCAACAGTGAGAAAACGCGGCACCCACTTTGAACACAGCTTTCTCAATAACAACTGATCGTGCAAAATGGCAAATGCACTGCCTTCTGATACCTTTAAATTCTCTGCTATCTCAAGCAACTTCAATTTATGATCGGCTATAACGATTCCATGCACTTTTTTGATGATTTCTGGAACAACTGCAGAATTTGTGTGATCTGAACGTTCAACGTCGTTTGTGTCTGTATGACCACGTTTTAAGTCAGCATACCATATTTTAACAGTTGTTTGCGATGAAGCAGAGTCCGGATAACATTTATCAAGCCATTGTTTTGCTTAAACAGTATTTTTATCCATCAGAAAGCAATGTTTGATTAGCACACGAAATTATTTTTCATACATGG
>BMAO01025200.1:45000-57798 GCA_019973975.1 Trichonephila clavata
TTACAATGCATTTCTTTTTAATTATAGCTTTGTTAAATGTTATTATACATGGTGAATTGTATCATTTTCGCTCTGTGGACAATTCTAACAGAAAATATGATGCAAATTATGTCTATCAAGGAACAAACTCTTGTGGTCCTGAATTTTGGTATGTAAGGGGCCACCTCGAGTTTCTTCCTCCTTACTTAAGATTGCGAGGTCTGTCACCAATAGCTCTTGGCTAGCTCAGTGTACAACGTTAATTATCAATCAATTCCAAATAAATCTTAAATTTTATGGCACATCGTTCAGCACATTTTTTGTAAGGCTTTTTGTTATCAAGAAAATAATGCCTTTAAAACTGTATGCTTCTTAAAAAATATTTATTCAGTTAAATAAAAAAAACATGTTTGTCGTCTCCCATGCCAGTTCGGATGTCTTTGTTTATATAGGAGGGAACAGGGTAAATAAGTAGATCTCATATAATACTGAAAGTATGCATTCATTTTCTTTATTCTGTTTACATTTTTATATTGATTCGTAAAATAAATATATATATATATATATATATATATAAATAAGAAAAGTGACTCAACTCACACTGACTCACTGATTTACGACTACGCTCTATATCTCCGGAACTTTTCAACCTACAACCTTGAAATTTGGTATATATAGGCATGCTCCTTTCATGGAGTAAAGATGCGCTAAAAACGTATTTTTTTGCGAAATTTGAATCTCAAGGGGAATAACGGATTTTAAGGGGCATTTTAAATAATTATTTCCATTTTTAAACTACTCGATTTACAGTTTTAAAATTTGGTAAGCAGACTCTTTTTATAGAGTAGAGATCCGCTAGAAATTGAGTTTTGTAAAAATCGACCCCTAAGTTGTGTTGTGAGGGATAAAGTTGCGTTATAGATATTAATTTTTATTTTTAAACTCTTAGACACACAGTCTTTTAGTGCAGTCAGTAGGCAAAAAATCATGGACTTATCGATTTCGAGTTTTTGATATTTCTGAAATTTGTGTTTCATTACCTTACAGGGGATATAACACATATGCTATATTTTGAATTAGAAGTTCGTCAAAATGACTTTAAAAATCATCAACTGGCAGGCCACGCCCACTTTTGACAGAAATTTGCCTTTTAAATATCCTCAGACAATTACAAAGCCTTCTTTTTATTTATTCATACGCAATTAACTTTAGATAACAGTACAACAGTAAGATTAACTGTAAAATATTTAATGCGGGATTTATAGTTACTCCATGTTTCAAGTGTGTTTTGAATTAGAATTATTCAATATTTTGAAAATACTCACTTTGGCAAGGTAAGATGTTTTATAAAAATTACTGTTTCCTAAAAATTATGTTTTTAAAATTGTGAAAACAAAATATTTCTGAATTTACTGTATGTTAATAAATACACTGCAAGTTTACATTACATAATCTTTATGCATACTTGTGCATACTGAAGTGATATTTTGAAAACATTACCAAAATAACAGTTATCTAAGTTCAATGTTGTGTCAAAAAGTTACAAAATTGAATATAGTCAGTGATGGTAAATAGAAGTTTGTTTTTGAAAAAACTAATTTAAAAAAAAAAATATTACTTCAGTATAAATATAAATGTTGACAAATGTTGTTGTTTTTAAACTTAAATATTCACAAGTTTCTGAATGGATGATATCTACATTTAATTCAGATTTGCAATACAATTTGTCGTTGCATAAGCTGGTTACATACATTCAAATACATAAATATCATGTTTAAAAACATAAAAACAGTTTTATTTTGGCTGTTTCAGAAATCATTTGTCTAGTTTAGAGAAACTTTTGGAATTTAAAAGTTTTAAAAACTTATGTTTGCGTGTTAACACTTAAAGCACTGATGAAAATTTCGAAATGACGTAAAATCATGCTTTCTCAAATGCACACCAAAACCATATAAATAAATTTTTTAACATTATATTTATGATGATATATGCTCTACTTTGATATTTATAATGCATAAATGCTACACATTCTTCTAAAATTTATACAGATTTTGAGAAAGTAGATGTAACTTTTACAAAATATCTCATTAAACATAAACTGAAATATACTATGAATGCATTTTTTGAGTATTTTAAAACTTTTTTGTTTCCTATTTTACTTAAAATATATTTAAATGATGCTAATGTTTAATAAAATGTAGCAAATACGTGTTGTAATTCATAGTTTTGTGATGAAATGACATTTCCAATTAAAAAATGCATTTTTTCCAAAACGATGTTTTTCAAAATGGGTGTACCTTTTTCTCAGAATAGGCTGAAAGTATCCTCATGAAAATTTCAGTAAACATAACTGATCTGTAAATATATGTACTGAAGTGAGCTTTTATTTATGGTCTCAAAATATTTTGGTAGATGTCACTTATCGTGAAAAAAAATGACAATTTTCACAAAAAAATAATAGTAATACTTTTACGTCGCATGATTTTGAAAAAAAAAAACTTAACAATATTTTTAAAAAATCTTACTTCAAAATAAATGTAAACGTATAATTAATATACAGACAAATTTGAAGTCTTATATTTAATAGTTTCTGAGAAAAAGGAACATAAAATTGCTCAATTTAACATTAGCGGTATAGGGGTACCGACTACTGTTAAGGAAGATTATTTACAGAGAAATATTTTCCTGTACTTTAAGATATTCGACTACCCTAAATTTGTCAAATTCGCTAAAATTTAAATTGTGTTACGAATTAAGAGAAAAATCTAAAAAATACAGTTGAAAACATGCTAAGAAACATTTTGAAACAGGAAAACATTCGAAAATTATTTTAAAAAATATTTACAGAGGAATATTTTTCTTTAAGTTAAGGTATACGACTACTCTAAAATTGTCAATTTTCCGAAAAACTTAATTTTTTTTTTCTAAATTTTTTTATAGACCATCTTATTTGCTTTATAAAAAAATTTTTACTTTCTGTTCTCTACATAAAAAATTACAAGTGTTTTTGTAAAAAGAGATGCACTACTTTTAGCAAGATATATGCCATAATTTAAAACGTGTTTTACTGGAAATGTGTTTTTATGAAAATACTCAAACGGAGACAGTGATTGCTCAAAAAGTCTTGAAAGTAATTATCAGAAATTTTTTGTGTATGTACTATAAAAGTGTTTTATTATAAAAAATTTACTGTCTCTTAGGTTAAAATATATTTACTGTTACTTTAAGCAATTACATATAACAACTAAGGTAAAATGCTCTAGTTTTTGTAAAAATTAAAATGCCTCTTATTCAGAAGGTCATTTAAAAAATGAATAACTTAACAACGCAACAAAATTGAAAAATTTTTCATAACTTTTGGTACAAAATGGGCCTCGTTTATGTTATTTTTGGTAAATTGTTAGCATTTTTTCCCACATACACACACATCACACACACATTTTAGTACAGGTAAGTCTCCTTTAACGCGGTACTAGTGCAACGCGATTTAGCTGCAACGCGTTTCAGATATTGAGTATTTTTTTCCATAACGCGGTTTATAAATTTTCCTACAACGTGTTTGTTGTTACATATTCTATTACGCTTCAAATAAAAAAATTACATAAAGTGGCATCACTGTAGATTTTTTACAACACTGGCAACCCTTGACTGCTCGAATTATAGAAAAAAAATCAATCAGGTAAATTTCGCATTTCACAATTCACTTTTTTCTGTTAATATCTACACGTCACTTGTGATTTGCTTTACGTGGTGTTCATTTCTCCTTCAACTCGATTTCTTATAACGCGGCTTTTTTGAGGAGCGTATCTACCGCGTTGTAGGAGGCTTACCAGTAATAATAATTTATTTTTACCTTCTGAAATTCAGAAAATTTTTCTTAAAATGTACTAAACCAATCTAAAAACCTCAAAAATAAAATCCCAATCTTTTCATTTTTTTTATAAATTCACACTTTAATGGATATCTTAAGAAATTCGTCATAATCTCCTTTGGGTTGCTTGGAATTGTGTCCAAATTCCTCTAATTTTGGAAAATATTCTGCATGATGAGCTATTGAACTAATTGCTGTAATACTTAAAAAATAAAAAATTTGACGGTCATTAGTAATTAAATTTCTGAAGCTTCCCTCGTATCATGTACATTAAAATTCCTTCTTGCGTTAAAAGTGAAATTAAAGTTATTATCTCCTTGATTTGGGATAGTAGGAGAGAAATTCTAGGTAAAATTTTTTTTGAGTTAAATTTACATTTAGTTTTTAACTTGGTGAGAGAGATTATAATGCTAAGTAATCAACTTTTCCTAAAATATATGTTTAAAATTTTGTCCTGGTTCAAAATTATGAACTTTGTCGCCAATATCTCTCGTGGTACTGTAGCCTGTTCAGTTTATTCTACTTTCCACAATTTTAGAGGGGTTACGAAAATTGTTCGTGACTTTTAATAATTTTCCATAGTCATTACGCATAAATAATAATCAAAACTAAGATGATTATTACCACTTTGAATTGTTTAAAATACAGAATATATTAAAAATCTGAATTCGGAAAAAAACAGGATTTTTGGATGCAAATACGTAGCTTAAAAAAGCATCGGCCATCGATGCGTGACTTTTAAAAAAAATGTTCTTAAGATAACATACTTACATAAGGTTACAACTAGCTCTTATAAAGTAAATAATATTCAGTATGATTTTCAACAAATTTACTTAGTTATTAACCTCCATATTCACTATTAACACGAAAATATATTACGCTGCCTTTGGGACACCGGAGCCTGTTCTCTTTTCCTCAGTTTTGCATGAAATCGGAAAATCTTTCATGACTTCATTCATTTTTCATGGTGATTATACAGAAAACGTTTGTGATTCTGGGTTAATTAGGAGAAATTTTGCAAAAAAATATACCTAGAACGTCCGCTGGTGTTGTGTCGACACCAGGACAATATATCATTATATAGCTCTAGTTTCCCAAATTATAGCTCTCTCTCACTAAGTCGATATTAATATAAAATAAACTTCCGGAAGCAATATCGCGCATTTATTTGACACTGAATTCAGTATATTGTGGTTCATAGTGAAAATTAGTTACACAAGAATCGTTGTGTCTAAGTGTTTAGTAACATAGCATCTGCTTACATATCTGCTACTTCTACAAAATACGTAAAAGCAGGAATTTTGAAAAATAAATTAAATTCTGAATTTAAAGGAATATTCAAAAGCACTGTTGTTGTTGTCGTGTATGACAAAGTGCAAAGGTGAATATAACAAAATAAAGATATAGAGATGAATCAAATATTGCCAAAGGCGTGGATCACTGCCGTGGCATCATCCATGGCATGATCCGAGTATAGGATGTCTATGCTGTACTCATTGTCTATTTTAAAAAGGGCACCAACAAAAAAGATGTTTGGGATCCAGTTGCTTGCCTGGGAAGTGCCTGAATTCCACATATGATCTGGATCCATCAGGCAGAATCTTCATGCCCTTAAAATGTTTTTTCCTTAGTCTGGTTATTGTTGTTGTAATTTCTTGGCTATAATTTAATTCTGGCAGCGAGAATTTTTTCCCTAGGTTTGAGCAGAGCTTTTATTTTGCGACTGCGTTGGCATCAAAGACCGTAGTTGAAGAAGTTACAGGTTCAAGGGTTCTGGCTTCATTGGCAAGGAAATCGGCCATCTCGTTCCCTTCGATGTCAACATGGGCCGGGATCCACTGGAGGGTGCATGATTTGACCAATGCACCAATGGAAAGTAAAAGATAATTTATTTCTTGGGTGAGTCCCATTTTTCCTTTCATGATGGCCTCAAGAACAGATCTACAATCGGAGAGAACAATGATGCCGTCGGAATTAGCGATATCTGTGCATGTAAGGTAAATATCTAGGGCTGTCCTAATTGCTATGAGCTCACACGCGAAGTTGGAAGCAATTTGCCCTGCGGAGACCTTGTGCTTTGATGTTGTATTATCTGGGTATTTAAGAAAGACACCAGATCCACCCCTATTGCACTCTGATTCTGAAGAACCGTCAGTGTAGGCAATTACTAAACGAGGCCTCATTAGACTGATAATTGTGTCCATGCCTTTCCTTTTAATTGTGTCCTTAGATTCCTTTTTCGTGCAAGGCTCAAAAAGGTCTAAAAATAGTTTGGCAGAGGGAGATGGTTTGACTCTAAAACAAGGTTCTTGAATGATGTCAAGGCTTGGGTGATTCAAGTTAACGTTGTTTCTGATATTTATCAAACTGAAGTGTTGAAGATCTCTTCAGCCTATTCTTAGCTGTCCAGGAGTGCAAAGTGATGTTGGAAATATGTTGTTTGCCACAGCTTCTGATTTTGTTTATAAATTTAAGGGTGGCAAGTTTCCCCCTGCCTTTCAATGATGGAAGGCCACACTCCTTCTCAGCTGTCACATTATTTGTCGAGGACACTGCTCCGATGATAATTTTGGACACCCTGTACTGAACAGAGTCGATTTTCTCTGTTGAGGTAGAAGCTGATGGAGCCCAAACGGGTGCTGCATATTCGAGGATTGGTCTTATAAGTGCAGTGTAGGTACTTAGGAGTGTCTTTGGTTTAGAACCCCATGTCGAACCGCAAAGGTTTCTAATAATATTGAGCTTCTTTAAAGCCCTTTGCGATACATTCTTTATATGCTTGGTAAACCTCAGTTCCGCATCTAGCGTTAAGCCAAGGTATTTGGGATGGGAGATATTTTCAACAACTGAGTTATTTAACCTTAATTTGGGAAGAAAGGTTGCACTGTTTCTCCTATTAGTAGAAAACACACAGTATTTGTTTTTTTCTGGATTTATCAGCAGTTTGAGCTGCTTAGCCCACTCTTCAATGTGAGAGAGATTTTCGTTCAGCATATTTTCAGACATTATGATGTCAGTATGAGAGTGCCAAATGGCATTGCCATCTACATAGCATGCTATTTTGGCTTTATCAACAATGTGATTATCGACAGTGTTCATATAGAGGAGAAAAAGGAGTGGGCTTAGGACCGATCCCTGCGGAACGCCTGCCCAAGATCTATGTGTCCTTGAGAACCTTCCATTTACCCTTACAGCAGATCTTCTATCTCTTAAGAAATCGTTGATCCATAGTAATGTATTGCCTGAGACGCCTAAGTAATGAAAAATTTCAATGAGTTTTTGTCACCAAAATCTGTCAAAGGTCGCAGAAAGATCAAAGAATACGGCTGTAGTTTTCCTATGAGGTCTTTCTTGAAATCCATCTATGATTGATTGCACCAAATAGAAAAGTTGGTCAACAGTGCTATGCTGGGATCTATAAGCTGTTTGGTAAAAGTGTAATACTTTCCTCTTGATAAGCCATTTCATGATACGGGAATGAATTATTTTTTCCATAATTTTACATAAAGTGCTTGTAAGGGATATGGGCCGGAAAATTTTACAGCTTGCTGCATCCTTACCAGATTTAAGAATAGGAATCATGACAGATATTTTCCAGATAGTGGGTAGTTTGCCAGTAATCCAGGATAGGTTGAAAATCTGAAGAAAAATACTCTTGGCAAGAACACCAAAGTGTTTGATCATTGAACCGAAGATGAGGTCGAAACCAGGATACTTCTCTCTCTTAGGGTCAAGGCTTCTAATTACGCTGTCAATTTCCTCCAAAGTAATATCATTAGAACAATCATCTTTTTGATTGTAGGATTTACTTTCATTTAAAACATGTCTACAGATTTTCCTTTCTGTTTTCTATCTTCTCTGCTAAAACTCAGCTTGCTTGCCTGTTCATAAAGTTGAGCCAGTAGGTTTGCAGTCTGCCTGTCAGTCATGGATGTATATCCGCCAGAGGTAATAGCATTGGAGGTTGGCCCATTATTTTGTTGATTGCAGCGGTTTTTGAGGACGTTGATTACTCGCCAGTGGTGGTAATCTTTTCTTGGATCAAGCCTGTCGCAAAGATCAATCCATTTTTCTCTTTTACATGCAGCGATTTCATCCTCGACTTCGCGACTGATATCTATAAGATTTCTTCTGTTTTCGTCACTATTGTTCTTCTCAAATTCATGTCTGGCTGCATCTCTTTCCAGTATTAGTTCGTCTATGTTATGATCTCTCCAGTAGGGCACCCAATTGTTTTTTTCTCCTTCCTCTTGGAATGGAGACTTTGGCTGCTTTCTGCACACCAGAAATGAACTTCTGAATAAGAATTCCAAGGTCTTTGCAGGTTGTCATCTGTGTGCAGTAGGTCTCTAGACATTCAGTAAACCGATTCCAATTGGCTTTACGGAAGTTCCAAGACCGCATATTTTGAAGTGGAGAATCTATATTCAAATCAAGACTTGTTATGATTGGGAAATGATCACTAATGGCACACTTCAAAACTCTCCATTTTGCTACATCAATGCCCGAGGGATCCACTGCTGTGATGTCAAGTGCAGAGGATGTGCCATTCGTTTTGGAGATATAGGTATATTCTCCCGTATTTAAAGTTGAGAGATTTAGGTCGCAGAGTAAGTCCTCAATCCGTTCACCATTATTGTTCAAGTGGGATTCAACCCCAGGAGGGACTTTTGGCATTAAAAACACCGAGAATTACTTTAAGGTCTGAAGGAGAAGAGCAAAGATCTTTAATAATATATATGTCAATTTCGGATGTATCGGGATGGTATACACTGATAACTTTAACTGTACCACCAGGAAGGTCCAGTTTAATATCATGAGCTTCTGTTACATTATTTGCTCGAAAGGTACTAGATGGTAGAACCTCAATGTTGGGGTTTTCATCAGAAATGCCAGGCCTCCACCAGTGCTTGTCGTTCAGTCTCTCCATAATTCTGTATATTCCTTGATCTTGAGATTCAAATTGGCATTGAGTTTAGTCTCCTGAAGGCAAGCCACATGAACATTGTTGTCATGAAGGAGACATGATAGTTCGTCGATTTTCCTCGGTGTTCCATTAATGTTGAGTTAAAAAATATTCAGTCTCCTCGGAGACTGAATAATTCGGAGACCCATCTCCTCCTCCAGTACTTCTCGGAGTGTTCCCGGACATCAGAACACAACGCGTCGGCTACCCCGGACGCGGTAGCATTATTAATATCACAATATTTTGCACTTGTCATAATTAGGGGTTGCCAGAGCCCCGAAAAGTTGGACTTCTAATCATTTTAGTCGCCTTTTATGACACGCATGAACTTACGTTTGGACTATTCTAATCCGGTCACCACTCGGGAAATTCAAAAGCAATAAAACTTAAAAGTGTGGAATGATAGAGCGTTATAGAAATAGAACTAAAAAAAAATGTTTCTCTCTTGCATGAAAATAGTGTGCGGAAAATGTACAGGAAAAAAAGAAATATCACTGTATTCATTGAAAATGAGGTATGTACAAAACATTATGCATAAAAACGATAAATAATGATGAAAAAAACTGGCTTCTTCCAAAAATTACGATCTAGCTTATTATACATTTATAAATATTATAGTTTATTCCATTTTACAGAATTGACTAATTTGTTATTTTAGGGCATTTTTATAATAATAAGAATCATACTATTTGATATATGCATGGAATAATAATCAGAAGTCTTGAAACTAAGCTCTTCTGAACAGCAGTCTAGCAATTACTTAATTATTACAATTATTTTATACATTTTATATCACTGTGTTGAAACAGTACCGGTGGATTTTTAAATACCTAACCTTCTTGTATTATAGAGTGATGTTAATAAACATTCACTCACATTAATTTTTGATCCATTTATTAGGTTAACATTTGACATGGTATTTTATTCATTTTAATTTTTATGTCGTCGCAACAAAACTTGTAATTTTTGAAAATTGCCGGACATAGGGTTTCCAGCCGAATTCACAGCCAACTATTGAGTACCGTAGACAGAGCAATTTTACTTGAGTATCAAAGTCAGTGATATATATTTCATATTGAAACAACGAGATATTAATTGCGGATTGAACATTTTACATTTGTCTTCAGTTTTTCTAACATGACAATTAAAGAAATAAGCATGCAATAATCTACGAAATGATACATAAATATTACATTAAATAACTCACATTACATGTCTCGAGTCTCAGAAACTACGGCATTTATGAAAGCGTCATGAATGGTGTGTTGGCTTAGGTGTCGTCCTATTTATGTGAATATCTTTCAATGATATTAGGTGTATTACAAACATTCATCGAATTTCTTCAAAGATATATTAAGCAACAATAAACAAAAAAAATATATATGGGTGAAGCATGTGACCCTTAATTTATTCTCGCAGAAAACTTCCCACCAGTATGAATCAAATAGAATTTGTCTTATATTGCTTATTTGGTTGCTTTTTTATACTAATCGGTTAAGGCGGGATGTTACCTTAAAAAGCGTCAAACTATCGAAATTTATTTTTTGGCTTATTTGATACCTTGAATCTTTATAAACATACCTGTAAAATTTGAAAGCCTTACCTGAATTTTTTATCTAGTTATGGAGCAATATTTGATGCTGGAGAGCAACTACCACGCCCACATTTCAAATTACGTGCTAGAAAAGAACCTGATAAAAATGAATTATTTTTCAACTGCGCAATAAATGAGACTGGCATTATATAAGCAGTAACAAATCATTTCAAGAAAGAATTGTACAATCCATGCAAAAATTCTAGTTCATGAATTATTTATTGAAGAGCAAATGGATTTCGTCAAGATTTGAAAGCTGTGAGTGCTTTTTATTATATTATTATGAATGAAATTAAAACTTCAAAATGGATTATCCCAAAGCACCAATACTAAATCTAATTTTGATAACTCAGATAAATTAAAATCTAATTCGCAAGAAGAAAAAAACTCTCCCATGTTTAAATATTTGTTCTTGGTTATATATATATATAACCTATGTGTGTGAAATTCAACACTTTTATTATTAAAATATTTTTTTAAGAAAATGCACGTATGCCAGCGTTTCTGAAACTGTGGGATGCGTCCCCCTAGGGGGGCGTGATAACCCTACAAAGGGGCACGAGAATATCGAAAATAAAAGTTTCAAAAAATTTATTTATTAAAATAAAACATTTTCTGACATCTTTCAAAATACACATTTACCCTGATCTTATTTATATATATCATCTGGCAATATTACGTCATCTCCAAGCTATCTTTGATTCTATAACCAAATAAAAAAAACATTTTGTTTGATTTCTTCTGTAATCCCATGATGATAGATTTTTTCATTACGTTTTCTTTTTAAACTTAAAATACTACTCTTTCAAAGAAAAAACAAAACCCTGACACAGAGAAAAAGTGTAGGAAGATAAAAAATTCATCACTGTTATTTAGGGAAGTTGAAATAGTTTGTTTCAGTTGCGCTTTATTCCATGTGAGTTTTATGATACTTCGAATAGAACACAGACTATTAAAGGGGAGATTATTTGAGAGATTTTATTACGAGCATTTTGAAAAATATAAAGCAGAATGATAAACCATTTTTAACACATCTTATTTTTACATTTTTTTCAAGATGTCACGCCGAGAGAGCTCACGAAATTGTTTTTTCCGGGAAAACTGTTTAAATGTTATCAATGACCTTCACAGTATCCTCCTATATGACAGTCTTCAGAGGAACTAAAATGTATTTGTCACATATCTCCCTCTTTTTTGGGAGTGGCAAACGTTTATTTTCAAAATTTTAGAAAAAGCAATGAGCATGAAATGAAAATGAAAACGCCTGAAAATGACATTCCTATAATGTTAGCGAAAAGTGACTGTGATTTGTGTTATTATTAAGGTCTCGCACATTTAAAACATTTTAGATCAGTTTTATTGTATTTTTTCTCGAATTATTGAACAAAAATTGAAAAGTTTTTTGAAAGTAGGTAAGTTTGCTTTCTCTTAATTATATTATTCACTAGAGGTGTGATTTTTATTGCGTGTACAATGGAAATAATTATAAAAAAAAGGATCTTAGTTACTTTGTCACCCCGCGTGATCATTAACTTTAGTTTCGAGTGCGCGCCTGCTCCTGGATTAAAACATTATGAAGTCTTCTCGTTTTAAATATTAAAAATAACACAATTGTTCTTCATCGGAATTCACATTCTTTTCATTATTTAATATTAAATCTAATTCGGTGAGGCTTAAAATTTCAATTGATTTTGCCAAAATAGTTGCAGTCTATGGACAGCTACTCTTTGGCAAAATTGTCTTTAACATGGTTTCTATGATCTCAATTGCTGCCTTCATAATAAGTTTCTTCGCCATTATTGTGAGGTTTTTACATTTGGTGCTTTGTATGATACTTTGTCAGAAGTAAGTAAAGCTTTGTCATTCACTGTCAACGTTTTTAAAATGCTTTTTTTTTCATATGATTTTAATTCAAAGAACTCTTGAGGCTTGTTAATGTACTCACCATGAAGCGTTTCCAATGGGCTTTTAAGTTTATTAGGTTTCATACTGTCTGCTACCAATATATTTTTCCACTTATAATTCACAGGGACTTTACTTCTCCATTTACTTCAGTAGTGGTAAATCGAAAATTTACATATTCTTTCTTACTTGGTTTAATTTTCGGAACTATGCTCGTCTGTGCACTTGTTGATGATTTATTATCGTCAAATGTTCGCTTACGACTTAAAAATTTATCCATATTTTTTGTTAATTTATTGCTTTACATACTTAATACTGTGAATTATATATAAACCTAAATCGCAAACTATAATGCATGATGGAGAAAATATATTTTCAATTAAATATCATTTTGTAATCTGCTCCAATTTAAAAATTAACGAAAGGAAAAACAGTAACATAATAACTATCAATTACTTAAAAGTAATTTGCTTAAAATATATTATT
>BMAO01025201.1:0-75856 GCA_019973975.1 Trichonephila clavata
GTTAATTCGGAATATATCCATTTTAGTTAAATATGTAAATAGCATTTTTAAGTAGCAAGATTTTTATAAAATTCTTTTAGTACTATAGTTAAAATATTGATTCGGTCTATTACTTTTAATTAGAAAAAATAAAGTATTCACACAAAATAATAATCCACTGAATTATCTTTTAAAAACACTTTCTTTTAAAAAATTAATTTTCTAAATATGTAAGCGGTGTTTTTCATTAGTTCACGACAAACATTGGTCCGAAGTCTCTAGGAAAGAAGAGAAAGGTACAAAAAAAGGGGGAGGAGAGGGTAGGAAACTTTTATTGCTCTGTAATAAAACAGAAAAGAGCTGAAGAAACTGCAGAGTGTGAGGGGGGAAGGGAGTCCTCTCTTTTGGTGATACTTGAAAAGCCTTCTGATGGGGTTTTGCGTAGAACAGGGATGGCCAACCCAAATGACCTTGCAGGTCACTTCGGAAAAACATTACAATTCAGCGGGTCACATATAAAAATATACATCTCTATGATAGATTTGGATTTATTACAAGCATTTATTCGATTAAAAATTTAAAACAGAACGAATTATTATTGTTTTCATTATTTTTATATGTATACAAACAAAGATATTATAATAATGAAAATGCAATGAATCAAATAATATTATTTAAATTTATTTGATTTGTGAGATATTTGTTTTTCTCAACTCTTTCACTGAGTTTTTGCAATAGATCTCAATGCATATATTTGTACATCGTAATTGATGCTGCAGGTTTTCGTTCGATAAGTTTGAGCGCAATTTCCTGTTAGATTAATTTCATTTTCAAGGAAAACAAGTAATATAAAACAAATTTTAAGACAATTTCTACTTTGAATGAATTAATACAAAGTATTTTATCAACGATTGAAAATTTCAGCAAGATATATATAGATATATGTATAGGGAGAGAGTGAACTTATAATAGGAATTGAAAAAAAGCATGATTTCTCTGAATTATTGTAACAATGTGCACCCGGTTTGGCTAGTTTGGATGAAAAACTGGTTTTCGGCGCCAACTTTCGTCATTGTTTTATTTTAGCATTTACAATGTTACAATAATGGAGACGAATCTAAGTTGGTGTCGAAAACCGGTAAATAATTTCATTAATTAATTGGTAATTAATAAATAAATATTTGAAAAAAACTGTATTAGCATCAAGTGTCATCCACTACATAAAACAATACTATTATTTTGTTGCCAAATATGCGTAAAAATTAAATAATCTTATGGTTATCCAACGGTATCAATGTTAAATTTATGTTATTGTATATTAAAATCAATAATTGTATGTGATTTAAAAATTGTATTTTAATCTATATGTTTATGCAGCATAAAATATATCATGCTTTTATCAATGTTGATATATTTCAGAATTTGGTCTAAGAAACGCTGGGGAAAAAAATTGTAATATTTTTTCTTTTGTTTGTACTTCCTTCATTTAAAAATTGTTTAAATATTTTTCAGATACACGTGATGCTATTGTACCGCTATTTATAATTAAAAGTAATGTAATGAAGTTATTATTTGCGCATTTTGTTTGAAAAATATTTAATTATATTTTATAGGTAAAAATTGGTCTTAGAAGAGAAAATTTAGATAACTTTTTGTTGATTTTCTATGCGGACTCGAAATATTTTTTTTTTGTGAGGAAAGATTTTTTACTTACTTAGATAACTGGAACCAAAAACGTAGTGCAATGTGCATACAATTTTCTCTTTTGAAACAATTAAATCTCTCCAGCAATGGCATTCAATAAATTACAAAAAAGCTGTAAATTTATCTTTGGAGTTACCTTTCCGATTTTTTCGACATTTCGTAATTGTCCATAATTTTGGAGATCTATTTCAAATAAGATCCATTACAAATTTATCAACTTCCATCTTCTCAAAAATTAACACATTTGTTGAGTAGTGCAGGGTGCCACTGAGAATTGTGCCGCGTGCCACACGTGAAATAGGTTGCCAACCACTTTTCTATCGCATGAATGTAAAATTGTATCATATTGTTTGTTCATTTAATACAGACTATTAAAACGTGAAATTAAGTTTTTCATTGCTTTAAATCCCCCCATTCTTCCTTTGAAAATCATTTATTCAGAAAAAATTAAACAGTATCGTTCTCTACATCATTTATCTAGAGCATTGATCTTCAAACTGTGTTCCACAGAACCTTGGAATTCCACGAGTCACAATAAAAAAAAATCGAAAAGAAAAATTATAAATGTGTATGCAAAACGGATTCAAGTTCTCATGAAATTCGTATAACCACAATTATCTGAAAATGATCTCATACATTAAAATTAAAAGTTTTATTTATACATAACTTAACTTTGTTGTGAAAAACTTTTTAAACTTTTATTGTTTTATAATAAATGAATTTAAAACTTTCTTTCTTTATCTATTAGATTATGAATATACTATTGTTTGCTATCCCGAGTTCCACAAAGTAACTTTATACTAGTTAGTGTAATATTCTGAAACCTTTTACATTTGTGGGGGAAAAAACACCTATAATGAAGAAGATGGAACAATTTATCGACATATCAAGAGATTCAATGCTAAAATTTAAATTTAAGCCAGAACACCAAAATTTTAGGTTACCAATTCTTGCAAAATACGCAGAATTTCTCACATAGCTGTAAACATTTTAATGCCATTCACAAAAATGTATTTAGTAAGTGAAAAATATTTCTCAACGCGAGTGTCTACAAAAACAAAATATAAAAAGGAATTGAACGCGGAATATGAAATGCTACTGCACATAATTTCCAAGGGCAAACAGTTTGTGTAAAATATGTGAACACATATCTCAGTTACTAAATATGATGCATGCGCAGGTGACATTTGGATCACAAATTAATATTATCAATGAGTAAATAACATTAACATTACATCATAAAATTTTCTAATAAGAAATAAAATTTTTAAAATTTTCTTTTCATATAACATCAAAAATATATGTTTATCTATATACTTAAGATACATTCTTCTAAGTGTGGAATGGGATTCCCCAAAAACCAGTGCCGAATTACTCATTAGGTGGAGTAGGTGATTGCCTATGGGCAATTTTTTAGGGGTCCTCTTTTTAGGGGTCCCAAAAATAAATACCCCCCAAATATTTAGCTATTTTTTGCTGCAAGAATTAGTTTTTGTTACAGATTCTAATAAATAATTAGTGTTTAGTTACATATTTTTTAATTCGCTGATTATCTGTTATTTTATTTGTGCAATGAAATATATTGCTAAAATGTTGTGTAATAAGATTATTAGGCTACAGGGCCCCGAGAACTGGACTGCCTAGGGGGTCTCCATGTCGTTTTATCCAACACTGTGGAAAACATCTTACAGTTTTAGGGGTTCCGTGAGTCGAAAAGTTTGACCACTGATCTTTGTCCAAAAATAACTCTTCCGTAGACAAGATTCACTGCTATTTTACCCCCTCCCTCCGCTGAAAAAGAAAAAAGAACTACCAATTTTACGAACAATCCCCATTCCTTAGAGAGCGTCGGCTTTCGCTGAGGGGAGAATTTTGTTGAGAGGAGTACCCGAGAGAGAAATTTATTGCCCATCTTGGGAATCTTCAGAAAATATTTGTGCCAAAAATTTCGCAAAAGTCAACGCCATCTAGATGTCATGTAAGATGTTAAACACCTGAAGGCCTTCCCCTTAAGTAAAATTTTACTAGGCCCACTAACCGGTTTGGGTTGGGCCTAAGTTGGTGAATGTCTTTTAAACTTAAGACATTCAAATTTTTGTACAAATTATTTGAAAAATCAGTATTGTCATCAGAGGCGGATTAACTGCATGGCGGACCTGGCGGCCGCCAGGGGCCCCAAGCTGATAGACTTCAGTTATAAGTTCAACATGCAAGAAAAAAATCCTGTACTGATATTGCAAACCCAATGATTACCCACGGTTTGAATCGTAAAACAATTAGTGTTGCCCTCATAAATTCCATGTAATTGTGATTAAAATCCTTTTTTTTTTTAGTTTTTTTTTTTAAAAAAATGTTTTCCTGAACTTTGGTCTTTAATATATGTTTTCGGTTCCAAGTTTTTAAAAAGTTGAACACAGAATTTTTGTATTAAAATAGTGATCCCAGATCTCAGTATATAAACAACTACAGATGTTTAGTTCTTTCGAAATAATTTAGTATTTGAAGGTTCGTGATTTATTGTTATCTGGATTTTTGTGTTTATATTTTGAGAATGTGGGGAAAGAGATCGAAGCAATGTCGGACTAAACGAATAAACGACATGGAGGCCCTTAGGCAGTCGAGTTTTCGGGGCCCCTTAGCCTGTTTTTGGAGCTCTAACAGAAAACAGAACACGCTTTTGTGGGCCCCTAAAAAGCACGAGGCCCATAGGCAATTGCCTACTCCTCCTAACGAGTAATCCGACACTGGAATGAAGTATTTTGTAAATTTAGCATCAGTTTTATTTCAGTCAGCATGACAGGAATAGCGAAATATTTAAGGGGTCTCAGGGGTGTTAAAAATGTTTCGAGAGCACAAAATATGAACAATTTTCGACTAGAAATAATTCTTTGAGGTTAAGATGAAATAATTTGATTCTTTTACACATTTTTTATAAAGAAATAAAGTTTCAAAAAAGTATAAAATGTCTAAAATATAATCATAAATTTAAAAATAATAAGTACATAAATATAAGAAAATTTTTTGTAAGAAACAAATAGTAAGTTTTACGACGCGCATGATATTTTCTGAAATAATAATTCTAATTACTAGCAATAAGTTGATTTATAAAGTCAAATATATCCTTATTAGATGGTAGCGATTAGATATAAAAAGAATAAAAAATAATATTTTTAAAAAATAAAAAAAGTACATTTTTAAAATTTTTTTCAAAAAATTACGAATATGTAATACTATAAATAGCTAGGATTTAAAGATAATGATAGAGTTTATAATTCTGTAAAGTTTTATGCATCAAAGTATGATAGTTTTTGAAACGCAATGCGCATAAGTGAAAAAAACACAAACTGAGAAAAAAGGCTTTAAAGTTTTAAATTGAATTTCAGAAAATAAATTTTAAAACTTACATGCTAAAATGCTCCAGGATCATAGGATATGCCTTCCTGTTGCTCAAACAGCTCAATTTCTTTACTCTTTTTAATTTTTTTGGCTCTGCGAGCTTCAAACGAAGACGTTGAGCTCCTCTTTCTTGACGTAAAGATTCGACGATTGTCACGTTCAGCCAGGGACACACAAACATTTTTGTTAATTTTTAAGCCAAATTTCTCTAAAATAGTAATAAGTATTTGATTTCCATCATTAAAAATGCTGGTTGCTAGATTTGCAGCAATCTCTGCAATCTGAAGGCTAGAATCAATCGTCTTCAGACAAAACTTCCAGATTAATGAATTTAAACTTTCATTAGGATTCTGTGTCTTACCTCCTAAGCATTTCTTCAGGAGTGCCAGATGAGATAAGTCTGCAAATACAGGCTTAATTACATCTCGAACAGCTTTCGCAACTGAGGGTTTGTGTTTATAATTTTGTAAATTATTATTAATTGCGGCATTATACTTACACTATGTATTTGGATTTGTAGGACAAAATCAGTGCATCGGTTCATCATCGGTGCTGCAAGAATGACCCCAAACAGCCCAAATGGCTTTCCGCATTTCCTTTACACTAGTAGAATTGCATCGAATAGCATTACCATAGTAATGCGCAAGCTTATCAATTAAACTATCAGTTAACCTACCTTTACCGCTTATAGTTTTACCATCAGATAATTTCTTCTTACCATATACTAATTTAAGCTTCCTAAGTCTTGTACCCATTCTCTTTTGCACATGGCCTACACATTCTATTTTCTGAATAAGATGGCATCGCCGTATGGATTGTTTTCAGAAAGGGCATTGAATGTTTTTGTGTCGCCATCTCCTATGTAGTTCGAATATTTCAGGTTGTGAAGCTTTTCTGATCGATTAAAAATCCTCAACATCCCGTCAACCTCCATCTTACCAGCAGAGCCAGAATAATTTTTTCTACGTGAAATCTTATGCGCTCTTTGCCATTTATTGTACTTGATACCAAACTTTACCCCTTTATAACTGTTGCTTCCTTCGCAAAATGAGGACAACACTTCCCTATCTAAAACCTTACCTGTTTCGGCCCCATTAGAGTACATACTCCAATCAACGATGAATGTCCTCTCGGCTTCCAGGTCCCATCACCACTTACCGTTAAAATGTTATCAAGTAACGAAGAATTTTCTTCGACTGCTGCCCTGTTCATGCTTTCTTCGGCGACTTCCTTCATAACAAGTGAAAGTTTATTATTAATAACATCATATGATTTTTGTTCAACAGGATTAGGAAGACTCATTACAGAACAAAAGGTTTTTAATGACTCTAAACCTTGACCTATGCATCGCATTGCTAAAATAGATCTTCTGTTAATTTCTGGAGCATTATTTTTATTCCCAATGTTTTCACAGGTTGAAAAAGTACAAATACTCCCACAGTTTTTACAATGTATTTCAAAATTCGAACATAAACCACGAGTGGATTTTTCATTAATTCTTAATGGTTTATGACATTTTAAACAGCATGATACTGACAAAATAGAGCTAAAGGTTGAAATAAAATCAAAAATACGATATTCTTTGAAGTTTTCACTTACCTTAACAAGATTTGACTTTAATGAAGTCTGAATTCCTGAAAGTTTTTTACTAGAAGCATTTTTCATTTCGGCACACTTACTTGTACTTTTCATTTCTACACACTTCCTCGTATCTTTCATATCTATAAAATGTGAGTCACTTACCTTTAAATATTTATTTCCTCTAAATCTTTTCTTGGGGCGATTGGCCAATGATCTTTTCAGAATAAAACAATAAATATCTTCGATTTAGATAAGTGTTTTAAAAAAACGTGTGCTAAAGTATACACAACAGAATCAAAACACAGCAGAATGAATGTGTTGAGTTGCAGGCTTCCTTCTGATCAACTCAAGCGCTTAAAATATTTCATGAGGCTTATTAAAAACAGAAAAATGGAAGGTATCCATAAATCAAAAATAAATGGGCGTGGCATGTGTCAATTTAAAAGTTGTTATGACTAAATTGCTGTTTGCAATTTTTTGAATAACTTTCGAAGTTTTTGGAGTATTGTCACGTGGTTAGTATCAAAATGTTCAGAAAAAAAAATGAAGAACAAGAAATATTTTTTCGAAAATTCGAAAAAAAAAGGGTTAACACCCCTGAGTTGATTAAGTGAGAGTATTGAATTAAGTGAGACTGAAATTTTTCTAAATTGATGAATGAATCAAATATTGAAATAGATGAAAGTAATTTTTCGAAAAAAACTGTAGAGCAGCGTTTCTCAAACTGTGGGGCGCACCTGCCCCCGAGGGGGGGGGGCGTGATAACCCTACGAGGGGCGCGCGAGCATATCGAAAATAGAAGATTTAAAAAAATTAGTTTACTGACATGAAGTAAAGCAAAATGCTTTCTGACATAAAAAACACACACATTACATTGATATAATTTATACATATCTTCTAGCGATATTACGTTATCGAAAATAAAAGCTCCTAGTTACAGGGGCCCCTTGCATGTGTAAGCAAAAAGTCGTAAAATGTTATCAATGGTCTTTTACCATTGATAACATTTTACCAGCTATTTTACGTTTATAAAATAGTATGTCACTGGCTTAAAACGATATAAGTTTTCCGTGTGAATTCTGAATCTCAGGAAACGCAATAAGAAAAGTTTAAAAGCTGGTAAAATTACTCAAAATAATGAGAAGAAAAGGAAAGGTGTGCTGTTTGAATGTACGAAAAACTTCTCATTCATAGCGGATCGACAGAAAGATCGTTTGAAGTGAAATACAGATAACACTTAGGATGGAAAAAATTCCATTCAGAATGTTATTTGCCTGTAAATGACAATAACCCCTTCGTCTATTGATTCATTGACTGTATTACGAATTTTGTGTAAAACAATGTAAATAATTTGTATTTGAATGTGCAATGCCTTTATATTACTCTATGCTATATTTATTTCATGATAAATTGTAATATTCACAAGCAACGCCGTCCCTTACGTTATAATGGTGATTCAATGGGAACTTTGCGAAATATTGGCGATAGAGCCAAGTTGGCATAATTTTCGGCGACCAAGTTGGCGACCAAATTGGCGACTTTGGCGACCATGTTGGCGAGTTCGGGACCCTCTGGATTCTTCTAGAAATTAGTAGAGAAATCCACTAATTTCACGATCTGTAGCGCGAGCGCATCTTTCCAGAATTTTCGGCCTCTGCTATAAATAGAGACTCGCCGCAACAGTCAGTCTCTCTGGCCATCTCTCTTATTGGGAGAAGGTCACCACTCTCCCTAGAAAATAAAGTCATCCTTTACAAGCGTATTTTGCGCCCAGTAATAACATACGCTTGCCCCATCTGGGGCGCGGCGGCACCGACCCATTCTAAACGGATCCAAATTATACAAAATAAAATTCTGAGAACCATAACTAACGCACCTTGGTACGTTAGGAATTCTGTCTTACATAACGACTTACACATGGAGCCGATCGATAACTACATCACTAAACTGTCTAGAAATGTTTTTAGAAGTATAGAAAATCATGACAACCCATTAATTACAGCACAAACATTGTTCACTTATCCTCATTCTAACGTTAACTTTGCATACAAATCTTCAAAGTGGGAACTTCCATTGAAGCCTCCATAACTCAACAAAAAACACGTAATTTACACACTGAATTACATCACACGCTTCCGCAACTTTCTTAAAACTGGGTCAGTTGAAAATCTGACGTCATTCACCATTTTCCCCCCTGCGGCCGCAGGGGAACTTCGGCGTTTTTCGCCCATCGATGCTTCTTCCTCCCCCCCTCCCCCCTCCACGTTTTGACCCGAAAGGGTTTATTCGGACGGCTTTACCTCACTCAATTTGCCTCCCTTGCGGGAGGCGTCACTCGTCTAATGGTTTTTCTTTTTCACCCTATCTTCAGGGATACTGGGTATAAGCAATTTTTGCATTGTTTTGATTAGCGATCAGCTCGGCTGTGCTTGTGAATAGTCATTTACATACGTGTATTTTAGGCACTGTTTATTGTGTCTGAGTGCTGTTGAAGGTGTGAAATCCTTATGTTATTTATTCTGTGAATTTTGCTGCTGAATCCTGTATCTCAAGGATTTATTTTCGACAATAAATACTCATCGCTCTTAAAGAATTGCCTTGTTATTTATGACTGATTTTGCATAAAATCCTCGAACCCCGATCTACGTAACAACTGTAATAAACATCGTACTAAGAAGTTACAGGAAGGCTTGCCCCTTAGTCGGAATTTTTTTCAGAGATGGTCCAGTGAAAGAGAATATTATATTTTATTTATACCGGTTCTCTTTTATTTCTGTAACAACCAAAAGACTGGATGTGCATTTATGGTGAGCAAGAGCTCGATAGCTGCTACCCGTTCCGAGAAAATATAGGACCATAACTGCCAGAAGTCTTCCGTCACCCTCCAAGTCTATAGTTAATTATTTTTTTAAGAAGTATCAATGAGTTCTCAATGTTGGTCCACTGAGGGAAGGGGGAGGGGGCGCGTTAAAGAAGAAATTCGGCACATTGGACAAAAGCAGGATCGGGAAAAGCACGATCAAGATTTATGACAGGCTGAATGAAAAGAATGGGACAGAATGGCACTAAGAAAAAGACATCTTTTCTAAGAAAACTGAGGAAATATTGCGTCAATTTGACTTTTGAACTAATTTCTTTTAGCTTCCTGTGCTTGTAAAGACAAATCGTAGAACCGTGTTTAAACAACAAAAAAAGGTAACTATATTTTCATTTTCAAATTCTTTTTTGGTTTTTAAGATTTAATTCGCAGGTATTTTAATCATTGCGTAAAATAAAGTGAAAAAAAAATATTTTGTCACATTTGAGTGTTATTACTATTTTATTTATTTATTTATTTTTCGTATTACTACAATTTCTTAGAATATTTTCTCTTCATGATGATTAACATATTTAAATGCAATTTCGTAGCTTGAATCTTAAAAAATTTTCGATTGGCATTGTTATTCAAATGAAAAAAATATTATTTGCCTCTCGTATAAAAATAATTTCTTGAGTCAGTTATAAAAAGTGATAGTAGTCCATTTAAAATACAAAACATTAATGAGATTTTGAGTACATCCATTAATTATTTACCATACTTAAAAGAATTCTAACAAAAACTCGAAATTGAAATAAAACGTTATTATGTTTATTGTGTTGATTTTTTGCTTCTAATCCTCGTATTACGATAATTTTGTTTAGTAATATATGAGCCAATCTATAATTTCTAAATATTTAATTAAAATTGCTTCAAACTGTTAAAAGAATTTTCAAGAAAGAAAGTATATTAAGTTTACTTAAAAATACACTTTTCTTTCTTTTTATTGAGGTAACGTGAAATAAACACATAATTTTTCTAACATACTTTAAAACTGCTAAGAGAACCATTATTTTGTAAGATTAAATTTGAAAAGCACAAATTATTTTTTTCTTTTTGTATTTATTGCCATTTTAAGAGTGATTTGCTGGCGATACTTTTTTGATTAAGATCTTTTGTCCAGACAATTTGAAAGGATCTAATAATTAAATGCAATCTAATAATTAAATGTGTTTAATTAATTATAAAAATTCATAAAAGTCGTATAATTACTTTAAAATGTGCATAATTTCTTTAAATAAATAATAAAGTTAATCAAAGTTCTTATAAAATTAATCAAAATTCATCTATATCTCTATTTAAAATCTTTAAAAAAGGCAACAATGCCAAAACTACAGCAGAAATAGTTATCTTAGAAATTTCAAATTATTTTGGAAATGTTTTATTGTTCTGTTTAGTCACAAAGTATTAAGATTTTTGAAAAAGCAAACAAGTATAAATAATACTAAACTAGAATGTGTAAAAAACATTTGTATTCTGTTAATGTTTTATTAACTTATATTTAGAAATTTAAAAGGAAACTTTACAAAAATCAAGAGTATTATAATTGTTTTTCCAAAAAATCCCACGGCTTTTTAAAAGAAAACCTTAGAATTTTTGAAAGCTTACTTTTAGTTGGATATTTTAATAATTTTGATGATAAGTAATCCGCTAAATTACGTTTTGTTCTAAAAATTAAACTATGATTTCTGTAAAGAATAAAAGAATTAAACAAAATATGTGTGTATTAAATCAGAAATTTCATAATTCTATCAGAAAATTTGAAAAAAGATGAAATGTAATTTTATGAGAATTTGGAAAAAAAATGTAAAGGCTTTAGAAATTTTAGCTAAATTTGGACTGGATATTAAAAATTGCAGAGGGCAATCATTTGATAATGCGTCTAATATGTCCGGGCGGTACTCAAGTCTACAAGCACGTATTAAAGAACACAGTTCAAGCGCAGTTTATATTCCTTGTGCCATTCATTCTTTAAATTTAGTAGGAAATTTAGCAGCAGAAAGTTTTAGCTACGCAATTAAATATTTTATGCTTGTACAGAAATTATTTAATTTTTTTTCTGTGTCAACCAATCGCTGGCGAATTTTTATAAAAATCTGGAAAGGAGTAAACATGCAATATCTGTGAAAAGTTTCAGATACACTATGGTCAGCAAGAGCAGATGCCATACGAGCTATAAGACTTGGTTATACACGCATAGAAGAGACCCGGGCTGAAATCCGTGATACAAATGAGGAGAAGATCACAATACTGGAGGCAACTTCTCTTTTGAAATAGATGGGGAAGTATGTGAAACTTCCCTAATGACCGTGATTTGGGATACCATACTCCAGAGGGTGAGTGCTACTAGCAAATCATTACAATCAGTTGGGTGTGAGCTATTAAAAGGAACTAATCTACCGAAATCTTTAGAAAGTTATATACAAAATTTCAGGAATGAATTTGGGAAAGTAGAACAAGAAGCAACTGCTTTACCAGGGCTCTCATTTGAAAAGGAAGTTGGACAAGCTTACAGGCAGCGAAAGAGAAAAATTGTTTTCGGTGAAACTATAAAGTAGATCATGAATTTGAAAATAGGGAGAATTTCTTGGTCAACTCATTCTTGTCATATGTGATAGAACAAGTGCAGAACTGTTCAGAAGAGCTGGAATATATGAAAATGTTATAGAACACTTTTTTTGTATTTTTTGACGAGATGTTACCTGAAATTAAGAAGAAAGCCGTACAAAAATTAAAGGATATTTACAAAGACGACATTGAATCGTTTAATTTTGACGATGAATTGGATCAGTTTTTGCTATTTTTAAAAGAAAACAAAGATACAATGAACACTTCAATAGAAATTTATCGAGTTGCAAAAGAAATGGTCTCGACTTTCCCTAATGTAGAGATACTTTTAAAAATATTTTTAACTATACCGATATCAAATGCATCAGGTGAGAGATCTTATTCGGTTTTAAAGTGCGTTAAAAATTATTTAAGAAGTAGTATGGGAGGAAGACAAACTGAACAAACAGCATGGCCATATTATATATAGAACAAGATGTTTTGGACCAAATAGATACTGCAAAAATAATCGATGAATTTCCCAAGAAAAATCAAGACGTAAAGTTGTACAGCAAAATTTTAAGCTTTTAAGTAAGGTTTTTAAAAAAATTCTTTAAAATAAAGTTTAATTTTTTTAGCCGTAATTTTTTTTAGCCATACATTTTATTTTAAGAATTTAAGGTCAGCGAATTTTTTACTATTAAGTTTTTCGACTTCAGCCCAGGGGACGCCAAACATTTTACCGCCAGGGGCCTCCAACTAGCTTAATCCGCCTCTGATTGTCATAAAAACCAGTTATTTATAAATTGAAATTTTTTGCGTTATATGAAGCGACTGTAATACAAGTATTGGGAATATGTGTGTTTACTGAATTCATACTATACGTTTAGCGACAAAAAAAATACGGGAAATCTTCAATAACGTGGGCTGGGATTTACCACCGCCAAATTCTCTTTTCTAGCTAAAGGTCGATCGCCAAAACTTAACCTTGAGAGGAACCGGTTTGCAGTAACCATAGGCGGTACGTTTCTCCTCACGGGAAAACTCCGCGTAGTAATACACTGCATTTCTGATATTCTGCTTCTTTTAAACGCTGATGTTCTTTACAAATATTACCAGTGTAGTTTCAACAGTAGTTTTAACGATTTCTCGAATTCACTTTGAAAAAATTGTTTTTATCAAAATCAGATTAAAAAAACTTTATGCATTTGTCAAATAAGTTAAATTTTAAGTTTTTTTTAAACCAAATAATTATTATTCTTTAAAAACGAAGGTAAATTACAATATTTTTACAAATACAAGATATAAATATCAAATTAATCGTAGTTTAATTTTTTTGAAAAGTAATTATTTATCTAATCCAGAAATTTCAAGTATCTTATTCTAATTCTATTATTTGCTTTATCTTTATTATTATCTTTATTTCTAAATGATATAATCACTCATGTTTTTCGAAATACTCAAATACTTTACTGAATTTTCCTCCATTATATTTATTCAGAGCTGATTTATTATTCTCAACAAAGATTATTTCCTTTCATACTGAGTCCCCTCCCCCTCGATGTAATAGTTGAAAGATAGGAAAAGAATATATACTTATAGTACGGTATTTTATTTCACACATTTCATTAGTTTTCTCTTTTTTTCGTTTATAGTTTTTCGAAAAAATAGTAATTTACAAAAAAGCGTTTATATTGCGTAAGTTAGTGATTAGTATAAGAAAATTCATTTCTGCTCTAGATAATAAAATCCCTTAAGTAAATATGGTGAAAATAAATCCTAAATTATTCCCGTAAGCAAATCAAGAATTCTTAACAACCAAAACATCACGACTCTTAGAAGATTGGATTTATTGAAAGGGGTAACTGTAAAATGATTTCTTATCTGCACCACTTGATTGATATAAAAAATTGATTCAATTAAGAGTTCTTTAGGGATATAAATATATTTATCTTAAATTAACATTCAAAATTTTAGCATTTTTTTTATTAAACAAATTAACACAATTTTAAAAAAAACTCTAGAATTTGCTAATGCCTTTTTGAAATTTCTTTATTCCTTGCAATCCTACATGATTTTTTTTTTATTATTGTATCAACTTAATAAAAATTTTATTAAAGCTCTTGAATCATTTAATAAAACACTTTTACATACATATGTGTATATTTTATTTCTAAACAAGGTATAAGATGTAAAAATTCTTTTAAATGAAAATGAGTTATTTTCATTTTGTACAATTTATATTTCAGTATTTCAACCATACACAAATACAATTATACGAAAAATTATAATTGGTATAGTTTAAATATTCATGCAAAAATCAAAATAGAATTTGCATTCAGACAATGATGATGTGTCAAAATTTAAGTGTTCCTTAATTCATTGTTTTCTAACAAAAGTTAATAAACATTTAAAAACTTGTAAATTTCAAAAACTCAGAAAATTATCTTAAGACTATTTCATTATTACTAAAAGTTGAACATTATATCAACTGCGAAAGTTTAGAGTGTGAAAATGGTGGGAAAAAATAATGTGTTTAACTTTGTGTTAATGTGTGTTAACTTTTCTTTTTGCAAAACAAGAATGAATGTTTTAATCAACACGATTTAGATTTTTTCAGAAATTATAGTTAATTTTTAAAAAAATGACAGCATTAATTTTAGATTTGTTTATAGATTATAGCCAATAAAAAATATGATTCATATGATGAATAGCATTTGGTTAATTTCAGAACTTAAAATAAGAATAAGTAGTAAAAAAAATGGTGATTTTTTTAAAAGGGATTTTTTTAAAAAAAAAATCATTTTATTGGTTAATTTTTTAATGTAAAATATCATATATAGCATACCCCATTCAATTCTGTCATATATCACTACTTAGAAATATCAGCAACATTTTGAATTTTATTATCAAAAAAAAAAAAAAAAAACAGATACTTTTATTTAATTTTTTAATATGTATATATTCATAAGAAAATAATATGCTTTTTAAAATTTTTAAGAGGACACTTTCATTCTAAGCTCAATAATAATCAAATTTATATTATTTGAAGACTCCTACATTATTTCTCTTTGCATATTCTAAAAAAAAATCTTAATGTTCATCTTTAAATTTGACACTTTTTTCTTTTTTTTTTACTGAATTCTGTGTGTGTGCGTGTTATTGCAGAGTTTCTTGATGCAATTATTTATTCTAATATCTTGAAGACAAAGGTTTAAAACTCGTTTATATATCAAGTCATTAAATACTTTTTTCTACTAAACATAATTTTATTACAAAAAATTATTAATAAACTTAGTATAAATTGTTTTAAATACTTTAATTTTATTTATTTAATTTACTGTTGCTATTTTACTAGTAGACACAAAATACTATGTTTAATTGTTTTGAAACTCTAAATCGTCTGTGTTTTTTACATATGCTTTAAAATATGACTTTTAAAATTTTTTGTAATTTTGTTTCACTCTTAATAGTGGCCGCGGTAGCATAGTGATTATGGTCACGAACTCGATGCCAGAATGTAGCAGGTTTGAGTCCTGGTGCCACAGAAGACCCACCGTGTAGAGAACGCCGATATACATTAAATCTGTAGAGGCTCAGTGTTTATAATAGAAAGTATTTATAATATTCATTAAAATGGGAAATCTAACGACAGAAAACCGGGTAACTTAAATAAAATCGAACACTAAAACACTGTAAAATAATTTTCGATGTGAATTTCTTACGAAAGAAAAAAAAGTATCACTTACCTTATTCTTAGTTTCTGCATCCTAGGATGTGCTTAATCTAAAGTTTGATTATATTCTAGCATAAATACTGCAACTTTTTATAAGGAGAGTTCTTTGTATGATGCAAAAATGATTCCATGAAAAAAGAAATAAACAAGATATCAATCATTGGCATGGCCAAGTAATTTTAGCGCGTTTTTCACATGTTGTATTTTACAATAATGCAGCTAATGAACTTTTTACTAACAAAAAGTAGTACTATACTTAAAAAAAATTTAAAATTATTAAATTTAAAAATGTTCTAGCTCATCTAGTGCACAAATGCGACCAAATGCCGAAAACCCGAGGTCAATCGGTTGCTTATTTGCTGAGAAAAAGGTACGACAAAATATGGAACGAAGACGAAGACGAAATTTGCGTCCTAATAGCTCTTTTTTACACTACGTGAAAAACGCGCTAAAAACTGATACATTCCGTCATGCTTTTTTCTCTCATTATGCTTCATTTGATTGAATACTCATAAATCTAGATCAAATTTTCATTAAAATCTTTCCTGTGCTTTTCCAAGTATGGTAATATTATTTTACTTGAAAAAAGCATAACACATGTACGTTATTTACGACTTCACTAAAGGAAAATTAAATAGACGGGGGAGGGGGGGACTAAAGACGGCGATTTGTTGCTTCGTGAAAAGTAAATCATATCTTTTTTCCCCCTGCCTACAGCTAATGTAAGGTATATTGTAAGAAAAAAGTGATGAATTTTTATATTTTCCTAGCATTTTATCCTATTTTCAGTCTGATTTTTGCTTTATCTCTGTCAGTAATTTAGGTTTAAAAAGAAAATTGCTGAAGAAAAGTATCTCTCTCTCATTACGGGGTTTGAGCAAGTAAGTTTGGTTATTGGATCAAAGATATCTAATAAGTGAATGACTTTGGATCGCCAATTGGAAAATCACTTAAAAATTCGATTTTAAAAAATGCAAAGCGAATTTTGAGGAAATCTATGTTAATGGCGTCAGTCAGGCTTCGTGCCCCCTGGAAGCCTTGCCCCCCGCAGTGCGGGGGTTGCGGAAGGTGTGAAAAATGTCCTGGGATTTATATTTAATATAGTTTATCATCCATTCTTTTCCTTAAAAGTCCTAACAATAAAACTGCCTATCTTAATTTAATTAAGAATAAACTCTCTATGTACGCAACTTTTATAATATTTTCTGGGTTAAGGCTCATAATAATAATTTTTTTAATGATATTGCAGATCATTTTGCTAATGTCGCAACTACTAATGGTGTTGAGGTGAGTGTCCCCACCCCTCTAACTCTTATGTCATCAAAATCCTTCAAAACAAATTAATTGAGGACTGGGAGAGTTGGTGGTCAAACTCTGATACTGGCTTGAGTCAAATCCTTCTTTCCCAAACCAAGTTTAGATATTAATCCCCATTCCAGTTACGTTACCCAATTCTTAACAAACCATGGCCCATTTGTTTCTTATTTGCATCGCTTCAAATTAAAAGTTACTCCCAATTGTCTTTGTGGTTCTGTTGGAGACGCTGACCATTATATATTCGCATGTCCTCTGACTAAAGCTTTCCATTTGGTCTCTCCATCTCAAAATGCTAAAAGAGCCTGATTCCAATCTATCGTTAAGAATCCCTCCATTCACTCTAAACTAAAATCACGTAATAAAAATGTCTCTACAGTCCGGGATCAGATTCCTTAGGGGTGTTTGGTCGGTACTCTTTTGTGGTCACACACAAGCGGTTTTTTCCCCTCCTCTTCCTCAAACGTTTCCTGCCTTTTTTTTCTCTTAATCTCTAAATCCTATTTATATTTCACAATATTTTGCAGCTTCCTGGTTTAACTATTTGTTTACAATAGTAGTATACTTTCAGGTTAATTTCCTGATTTTTTTTTATTTTTATTTTATTTTATTAATTTTTGTAGCAAAAAATGATATCTCCAATAAAATCCAATAATCTATCTCCCCCCCCTTCTTCTCTCTTTATTTATTTATTTATTTTTAACTGTTGCTATCTTCTTTTATGCTTCTTTAAAAAAAAAAATGGGGGAGTAGATCTGGAAAAAAAAAGTAATCCTCCTTTTGATGAATCGTTTCCTTTTTCTGAAAACTGAAGAACGAAATGGCGGGAAAATATTAACAGGAAGTGGTGTGTCATCAACTGAAAATTTGATTCCAAAGAAACTATTTTTTTAATGTAATTATTTATGCTTCCTGTTTTCTGTCTTTTTTTGTCTTTATGGTGCATTTGTTTTGTATATTTTTATTGTTTATTTTGTATTTGTAAAAAAGTTGGAATTGTTTAAAATGTAAACTTTGATTTTTTTAACAATAAAAACTGGATGTGAGGGTGGTTGTCTCCCGAGGGATCGGTTGTAGCTCTAAACCTTCTTCGGGTGAGCTCGGTTCCTCTGGGCATTCATCATCACCATTTATACCTATCATATTTGCACCATTGTCATATCCTTGTCAAGATAGTTCTGAATATCTAAGCCATTTTTTCCCAGCTCTCCATGTATTGCATTGGTCAAATATTATCTAGATGTTTCAGTGACAGCAAAAAATCAGAACAAGTTTTCTATACTTCCAGTTGATGCACTTCAAAATCTTAAAATGACCGACATTTGTCAAATTCTTCTACAGTCTTTAGGGCAGCTGAGTAAAAAAGAATAATATTTTGCCTCTTTTCTCCCACAAATCAATTCACTGGTAACTGTGTTTGAGATTACTGTGATCAATTTATTTTGAATACCATGGCTTAGATAATTGTGTGCAAGCTGTTTATTATCAATCCAATTTATGTGCTCCAGTGATGTAGGATCATATGTAGATATCAATTTTAGTAAGTCTATATGAAGTTTCCAGAATTCATAGTGTCTTTTTCTGTTTTGAAAGATTTTCTGTGATCTCTAAACGCTAGATTATGAATGGCTAAGAAATTTATGATATCAATTAATCTCTCAAACAAATTGCACCAGTGTTTTTGAGATTCAAGAATTTGACTTTCAATTTCTCAGTCTAATGTTTTTCCGTGCTTTATTCCCTTTTCTAATGTTACCCATTGGGACATATAGGGCATACGTTCTTTAGTATTCTCATGCCTGTGTAAAATACTGCTTGTTTTCAATCACAGAACCCTTCCTGTACCATTTGTTAATTGCCAAATAGTCTGCATGAAAACAGAAAACTTTATGTTTAGAACTTGAATAAACCCACCAGCGACGACGTTGAGTTTCCCTTTTATTTAGTTTTCTTGAGGAATGAAAATTGGAAAAGTGTCTATGATCATCATCTTTAGTATAATATTTATCACTGATATTTAACAGCTTTGGGAGGGGGACTGCTTTGAACTACATCATGACTGGTAAGTATGTGTCATGGAAAACGTATACAATCAAGGGTCAAAACTGGAAAATGCTGATTTTACTACGTCACTGGCATATCTGTTCACAGTCGAAGAACTCACAACATCAGATTATAATTGGCAAACTTTTGATCCTATTTCTTTTTCCGATTTTCATCGTTCCGAATCAATAGTTGGTGTATCTGGAGTAAATTCCAAATTCAACGGAGACTCGGATACGGATAAATATTGTTTAGAAGTCGAAGAAATTAATTTGATTCTGTACTGCCAGATTCAGTCTACCCGAGAAATTTCACCGTACCTGAACTTTAAACCTGGTTAAACACAACTCTTTCCGCTTTTCTTTTTGATGCACCAGGTTCTCATTCTCACCCTTTATCTTTATCTCTCTTAGTGCCTAAGCCTGGCATTATTGATAAATAATGAAAAATGCCCAGTATTGCTGTTATTTATTCTTACATCAAATACTTTTAAAATTTATAATATGAAATAGAAACATGAAGCGAGACTGAGTCTGCATGTGATGCTTTAATTGATTTTCTAATGATGGAAAGTCCCGAGCTATGCCCCGTCTCTGACCGGGGACTCCCCGCGCGATAACAGCTTAACTCCAGCTAATGTTGCCAGACTAAATACGAACGAATGAGCAAAAACGACAAAGTTGAGAAATTTTTTATAAAAGAAAATTGAAAAAAATATTTTAACGAATTTCATGCACCGATAAATGGAATATCTTTTTTTAAAAAAAAAGTCGATATATCAATTTTTCGATATTTTATAGCGAAAAAGAGATAGAGTTAAGAAATTTCAAACTTATTAATTATAAAAAACCCTGTGGCGTGTACTTTTGTATTTTCCTTATTTTTCGTTTAATTTATTTCGGCGCGAGGCCCTATGCTTCGCTAGTCCTTGGGCAGTGGCCCACACCGCCCATGCCTTACGCCGCCTCTGTCAACGAGAGTTGGAAATCGAATTTGAGAAATTCCTGTAACTTTGCCTGATAATGCCAGACGACCCTAATGCCCCTTTCAGGGACTGAACTTGCCCACTCAGGAGCAATAAAAGTGATCTCCAGTTGTATATAGGGGTGGGAAACAATAATCTTAAATCAAATTTCAAAAACGCCCCTAACCTTGCCGGATATTGTCTTAATTAAGTGAAAAGGCATGTCATTCGAGTTCCGCGTCCAGATTTTCATTTCCTCTAGCGACTGAACTTGCAAGCACTGGAGCATCAAAAGTCAGTTTCGTTTGCGTTTTAGGATGTGGAATGAGAATCTGAAATGGAATTTTAAAAGTTCCGATAACTTTGCCGGATAATGCCGGAGGACCGAAATATTTGCGGACAGATGCACCAGCCAAGCTTGCCGACGTAGAGACCCAAAAAGTTGGTCTTCGACACGTTTTTTGGGACAGCCGATCCGAATATTTTAAATCCAATTCAAGATAATCCAATAACTAAGTCGAATAATGCCAGATGAACTTATTTTACGCCAACCGTGGCAAGCTTAAAATGCTTGAGGTGTGAGAAATGCTTTCCTGGTGTTTTTCTGGGAGGGGAACAAAAATCTGAAATCATATTTTAGAAACTCACATAGTTTGCCGGATAATACAGGATGACTATAATGTCGCCCTTCAGGAGCAGAACTTACAGGAGTAGGGGCGTCGAAAGTGGGCCGCGAGTTCTTCTCGGTTTGGGGAACGAGATTCTGGATTAGGATTTTAAAAGCTTCGGTAATTTTTCTGTGTATTGCTGGAATGAAGTCGAATGGCTTCGCGTTCGAGTCCTGCCTCCAGATTTTCATTCCCTATAGCAACTAAACTTGCAGGTGCAGCTTTGCCAAAGTACGACTGCAACAGGAAATTGAATTGGCAATTGCATCTTAGAGCATTGTTGTCACTTTGTTAAATGGTGGAAAAACTGCACATTCCGCAATTGGACATTCATAAGATAACAAGATGCAATGTGTACCATTGAAAACGAAAGAGCGGATTGGCTACAGTATTGCAAAGAATTCAATCATGATCAGAGATAAGTGTACCATGACCCATAAACGTTCATTCAAGGTATAGAACTTGAGAGAGCTTGTAAAGAGTCTTGTAAAGTTCATAGAACTTTACAAGATTTACACGGCAGATTTAAACGCAACGAGAGAGAGAGAAAATATTCGGTGTTGTGATTTCCGACAGATATTAATAGTCACACACACATTCCTCACTCTACTTTTGACCACGAGAATAACGTATGTTTAAAACAATTCTTTTTATGGCGAAACGGGGGAACACTTCGATTGACCATAAACACGCAAGTATATTTGCAAGATGATCAATCGGAGCAGATATATTCTAACCAACTGCTGAGTATTGGAAATGGTGAAGTAGAACTTCCTCCCAATACCTAATGCATGAAATAGCCAATTTCAGTACTGTTCTTCAGACAAAAAGGAATTGATTGAGAGTGCCTTTTCGGATATACTATATAAATATCTAGATAATTATATGGTAACGAGATAGCCGATAGTTTGGCCAAGTCTGCCACTGCCGACACTTTGAAGAGTCACACTTGTATAACTTTTGCTGAACTCTCCTCTATTAAAAGGTTGGAATTGAATGCAATTTGGAGAATACCCCCTGATCACCCTTGATATTTTGTGAAAAAACCTAGTTGGTGTCACCAACTTAATATTCCTAGGTATCAGCAGACGGTTCTGTCACGCTTTTTTAGCGGTCATAAAAAGTCTATGACTTTTCAGCAGGGCCGGAAAGTCTTCCAGTAATGTCCTAGGTGCGAGGCTGTTCAGGCCTCTCCCAGTCATATTCCGATTTACTTGAGTTTTTCGTATGACGAGGTTTTAGGAAATCCTATTTTATTTCTGGATTTTTTGGAGATTTTTGGTTTTATGGAGATGGTGTAGCTCAGCTACACCATCTGGGATAAGAAACAACAACACAACAAAAGATAATTATTGCCTCTATAATCCTGTTCCTTAAAGTAAACTTCCAGATACAGAGTTGTTACCAGATGATCCAATGCCTTTTAAATCAATCAACACTATTGTTGATAAAAACGAAACCGTAAATTTTTAGAGTTTTTGAATTCTCTAGATGTATCAGGAATATCACCACACAGTTTTCGGTTAAAGATTGGTTCCCTGATTATTCTGTTGCATAACTTAAATGCACTAGATTATGCAGTAGTGCATGTTTGATTATCAAAAGAATTACCGGCAATTTCTTGAAGCAAGAATTTTTACTGTAAAAATTAAACGAGAATTTGGTTCTGTTGCTACGGAATCTGTTGCCACGTATTCCACTAATACCGTAAGAATCTCCAATACCATTTGAAAAGGTTTCAATTCCCGAATCGCTTGGCTTTCGGGAATCTGAAACCCAAACAATATTCATTTGATGCTCAAACTTAGAAAATCCATGTTTCTCGGATGGGCAACTGCATGTCTCATGCTCACGTGTGTGGAAGCCGTTGAATCTATTTGAGTTAGCAAAAGACTAGTTACCAATAAATATTGTGCACCAACTAGCGATTAATTATGTAAAATTATTTATTGTTTTACTTTTAAAATGATGAAAAAAGATTTAAAAATTGCAAAAAATCAACGTTATTCACTATATATATAAAATTAAATCTTCATATGTTGTTATTCAACAGCTTCTTCAGTAATTCATGCATTATACTATACTCAAATAGGAGATGAATGAAATGCAGCATTAAAATCATGTATTGTTTTATACTTTATTTCAACACTCTAAAATTGTAAGCGAAGATTAATTTGATTGCATTGAACAACTTAGCGTAATATTGAATTAACGTATGAAAACAAAGCCACAGAAACGCGTGGCCGGGTCAACTAGTGTCATATATAAATTGTGTATTGACGTATTAAGTAGATAGTAAAAAAGTTTTAAAGGAAAAATTGATTTTTTTCACTTTAGCGCATTTAAATAAAAGCTTGTTTTTATGAAAATTTTTTTTACTTTTAATTTATATACCTTTAGGTACGCGTCTACTCTAAAATCTTGAGTTTTGCCAAAAATTGATACATTTTTGTTATGATTTTATTTTACAGGTCATCTCATTCGCTTTATAAAGTACCGATTTTATTATTTTCCGTTCCCTAGAACAAAAACTACAAGTGTTTTAGTAAAAGAAAATGTCATTAATTTAGGCAGGATGTTATATTTTAAAACGCGTTTTACTCGAAATGTGTTTTTTTGAAATTGCTGAAACCGGAACAGCTCTTACTCAAAAAGTTTTGAAAACAATTAACTATATAAAATTTTTAGCTTATGTTTTGTATACTAGTAGAAGTGTTTTAACTTTGAGATTTATCAATCACTGTTTTATTACAAAATTGACAATTCCTTATGTTAATATAACCAGTTTCTTAAGCAATTTTATATAATAATGAAGAAAAAGTGCTCTAGTTTTCGTAAAAATTAAAACATGTCTTATTCTGAAGTTCATTTCAAAAATGAATAATATAGCAGCTTAATATAACCAGTTTCGTAAGCAATTTTATATAATAACGAAGAAAAAATGCTCTAGTTTTCGTAAAATATTTCTTATTCAGTAGGTCATTTCAAAAATGAATAACATAGCAGCACATCAGAATTGAAATATTGAAAATTTGTTCATAACTTTTGGTACAGAATTGAACTCGTTTATGTTATTTTTTGTAAATTTTTCCCCATTTTCCCCCATTTTTGAAATAATAATTTCTTTTCCTCTTCTTAATTTTAGCATATTTTTCTTAAAATGTACTAAACAAATCTATAAACCACAAAAAATCCACACATTTCCATTCTCTTTGTCGTAGTCTCCCACTACCCCTTTGCATATTATCTATGTTAGGATATGTAGGATTCATAATTAAAGACTACTCAAATAATAAATCACTTATTTATTATTTCTTTAAGACAGAAATCCACAATTAATAATCAACTTTAAGAACAATAAATTATCATGGAGTATTATCAGAATTCAATTATGGACGACGGAATACTAACTGATATCACGAGGGGAATAACACGTACAATCAAACTACACATTTAAATCTAAACTACAAAAGTTACAGACCTGAAATCTTCTTCAGAAGGAACCTGGAACTAGTAGAATTTAGGAAGTGGCTATAATCTAGGATATCTTCAATAACTTCTGAACCGCCTTAATGAATCTTTTTCAATAATCTTCTTTCCTCTATCAAATTTCACTTCATTAAACTAGACGCTTAAAAACACCTTCTTAGACAACCACGTAGTTTACTTTTCAATCCCAAACACGGAGTTCTACTCTATCAAACCGCTTAGTCATCCTTATCTCTTCATTTCATTTCTCCCTTTTATATCTCTTTCGAACTCGCTAAACCCGAAACTATCTTATTTACATAAGTCACACTTTAAGCTCTCAGTGGGGATTGGTCAAAATAAATACAATTTAAAGTTTTTAAGAGAAGGTTAGTGAAACGCGTAAGCACCCGTCACATCTTTTTAAAAAACGTTGTCGCGGTTAGTCGGATACCCTAATAAGTTAATTAATGCGTTATCATTTAACTGAGCAGAAGCGATTTCATTATAATCGATCGGATCTGGCATTGTGATTTCATTAATGCGCGACAATGTTTCCGCGACTAAATTTTCAGTACCTTTAATGCATTTAATGTTTGTTGTGAACTTAAAATTGAAATAAAGTTTTCGATTTTGTTTCTCTGGTTTTTGTTTAAAAGTAAAGCTTTATTTTTTATGGTCCTTAAAGATTGTAAAATTATGTCCTTCTAGCATAAACCTAAAGTGTGTGATAGCTGTATAGACTGCTAATAGTTCTCTGTAGTTTGCACTATATTTCATTGCGGTAGCATCAAGTTTCCTAGAATAGAAAACTAGAATTTGTTGATATATAAGTTTGCTATTTTGCTTACCTTGACCTGTACTTTCTTGTTATGTTCATGCTTTTATTTTAGTATTATAATAGTTTGAACATATTATTTCTTTCTAACTATAGAAAGAGAGAAAGACTCAGAGTGTTTCTTTGGATTCGTTGGTTTGATTCATGGTACTTCTTAAGTTCGGCTGCGCAATAGGGTTGTTGCATGTTAAATTAGTCGTGTCTCAAAGTCCTCATGTGATAGTGTGTGGAAGTTTGGAGAGTAAGTTATCAAATGCGTCACTCAACCGTTAATGAAAAATAAGAAATCTCCATCGCCTATGACCCAGTTGAAATGTTACTTTGATAAACAGTCAATATGAGAGTCAATTATAAAATAAATTAGTAGTACGATTTAAGGTCTGGTAACATTTCCGAATTTGTGAAGATAGTACTAATATTGTACGTGCTTCTAAATATGTTTGGAATTCAGTCATTTCGATATATTTGTTTGCAATAATGAAGAATACTTATATAAAATTAGGCAGAGTTTAAACGTTTACTTTTTTCGTTTTATTTTTCAAGAATATTTTAATTTCTGTTGTATATATATATGAAATTCCTTTGTCATGTTTTAATTTTTAAAAATATTTTAAAATATACATTCTAAAATCGAGAAAAAATGTAATCTGATAGAAACCTTAATTATTTTTATTCCTTAGAATTCCTTGAAAAAAATACAATTGCCAAGATCTAAAATGGTTATTTAAAAAAAGCAATACAATGGTTATATTGAAAAACTCATAATATGTGCGGTTGACCTTATATTCAAAAACTCATAATAGTTGATCGATGAGTTTCATAGTTTTAAATTCAAGCTACATAGATCGAACCTTGAATCACAAATATTGTTAAATTATATTAATACTAATAGAAATGTATACGGTTATGTATAATTTTAGATTAAATGTGTGTCAATTTTGTTTTTTATGTTTTTTTACATTTTGGGGAGTAATTTTCAATTTTAAAAATATCTTTATTTTTAGACTTTTAACTTTTTAGACATCCAAATGTAGCTATTCCTTTAAAATGCTGCTTAATTGTATTTAAATTACAAAATAAGCGAAATTTTTGTGTTTAAATTCAAAAACAGGGCTTTTTCTTTAAGTCCCTTTGAATTTCTCTTTCAACAGATGATGAAAATTTTTTGCTGCCATGAGGAATGTTCCCGAAAAAAGAAATTCAACTTTGTAAAGGACGAGCGATCGATGAGTTTTGGGAAGCGTTTGAGTTTTCCTAGTTTTTATTAAATTCTATAGCCTTTTGATTGATAATTTAATATTCTATTTTTGAAAATTATGGTTTTAAAACTTTTTTAAGTTATCTCTTTTTGTGACTTGTACGATGTGTAATTCAATTCGTGGAAGCAAGTTCTTTTAAGTTCAATAACAATATTTTTAGTGCTTAAGCAATAAGAGTAACAAAAATATTTTATGTGTTAAATCTTATAATAAAAGCATTTAAGAAAGTAAGAAGACTATGAAAAAGTTAGTCTTAATTTTATTGGATATTTCTTTTAAAGCATTTTTACTGAAGAAATACATATAAAACTATTGAGAATGTATGCAGCTTTAATTGGAATTTACGGCTCATAAGAAATATTTTTTACTTAACTGCATCAAAGCAATTTCCTTTGTACACATCTAAAATATGTTGGCACACAAAGCAAGACATAGCGAAAGCTGCCCTGATTTAAGCTTTGAGATAAAGGGTACTCAAAGGCCCAGAAATACACTATCTTATATAGAGATCAGTGCGATAAAAAATAAACAAGAATTAAAGGGGGAAAATTCAATGCATCAGAGTAAAAGTCTAGAATTTAAAACTAGAAGTGGGGCAGTTGGATTCAAAAGAGAAATAGCAGATCGCCTACCTCGACCCAAAGGGTCAGCCTCATCTAACACGGGTTATGAGTTAGTAAATCCGTTTTCAGAGACACTTACCACTGTACCACGACAACAACCAAAAGCACACCGGCATGCTAAACAGCATTCACTAGAGTTGTCGGAAAGTAGTACTCGACGATTTAATTTACATTATTCGGACCAGGATAGTCCAATTAGTGCAGGTGCGGAGTTTGGAGCGTCGTGTTCAAACATTATGAATAATAAAACATTATCCACGAAGTAAATATCCACATCTCAGTCAGTGTAATGTATTGGAAAACCAGTCATGCTCAGAGATTTACTGTGGTGATAGATGTAAAAAATCGACTTTAGATATCAGAAATAAACCTGAACAGTGCATGGACAAATATCAATCCGACAGTTATATCAGAAAACAAGACTGGATGAGAGATTCTTCCTTTCCTAGACCAGAAAGGCTGAATCAATACAAAGAGCAATTGCAATATCGTCTAATACATCGAGTTCAATATACGACGTTCCAACCCCGCTATCCTGGAGAAAATTCTCGACATAAATGTTCAAATCGGCATATTGTATTTAAAAAACTATCGCCTAAGCCCTTAGCTTCAACTTGCTATGCATCAAATCAGAGGCAACCGAGTTTGGCGGACATAGAGGCAGACTATGAGTTGATTAATGAACGATATACAACGCGTTCAAACTCTGAACAACAAATCAACGAAAGACGGAATCGGAGGAGCCGTATGGGCAGGTTCCTTCAATCCATAAGGGAAAGATTGAGAAAGATTTTCTCTCGTCATGCCAGATAAAAAACTGTTAATAAGTTATAATTCATTGGGGACCAAAAAGGGAGGATTTTTAAAATTTAATATAAAAAGCGGGATTTTTTTAGTTAGTAGATATATCTAGATAAGAATTGATGCCTAAGTTTGAAAATTTAATTAAACTTTTGAGTATCGTTAAAAATTATTTTAAAACAAAAAAGGTGAGTAATTTGTCTTATTAGTATCGGTTTATTACAGCGAATAACTGATATGTACATTTAAGTTGATCGGTTGTTGAAGCGGTATTTATGATAAGAAATCTTTTTTTGAGGATGGTGTCAAACTAGGAAAAACACGCCTTACATTCTGATGCATCTTTTTTTAGCGTTCATTGCCCCAGCAATATATTCCGAAAATGAAATAAATCTCGAAAAAGTTATAAAAGTGCGAAGAATATCGAATGAACATTCAGAGAAAGAAAATTCGCCAGACCGTTTTTTAACGAATACACCAAATGCAATGATTATTAGTTTAATACAGGGATGGAAAGAGTTTTCCAGGGTACGGGCTACTTCTAACTTTTTGAAGGTGTTGCGGTCCACCCAGTCTCCAGTCTAGCTGGCATCGGCGTTCCACAAATATGTTTCTTTCAGTATGGTTGTCTTAGGTCTTAGTTTTGGCGGTTCCCCCAAACTAGCTCCATCGGTCGATCGCGATCGACTTAATGCCCACCCCTGGTTTAATACATCTACTAAGACAATTGTATACTACTACAGTAAATAATATGTAAGTAAATCATATAGTTGATGAATCTCAGGTAAAACTGAACAAGTGAGAACACAATAAATAAGTAAAAAATAATAAATAAAATAAAAAACTTACGATACAAATAGATTGTGATTACAATTTTCAAAATCGTAACAAATTTGGTTGATTTTTATTAATGTCTCACTTTGAGGTACACTAGGGATTTTTCGCAATTTATTTCACAATTTTGAGCCTCGATCAAGTGACTAAAATCAGTTCAAGGACTGAATTAAAAATGTCTTACCCTGATTATCAATTTAACTTTAAAAGAAAATGAAATGCAGAATAAAGTTTTTATTTTTTGCTTAATGGGTTGAATTTCTACAGAGAACATGTTGAGGAATTTCCAAAATTTGTACTAGATTTAGACAGCACATTTCACATTTAGCTTTGTAATTATTATTGTAATTACTAAAACAATCTTGAGAAAATGCGAGTATTAAGACAATGCTGAGTTTAAGAAAAATATGAGCTTTATTTAAATAAAGAGATCCCATATATAAATGGAAAAAAATTATTTTTATATCCAGTTTAGCATTAAACATAAAAGAGAAAATAATCATTTTCAGTATTTGTTTTCTTATTATTTTTAGGAACATATAAGCTTATTGTATATGAACTAAGATACTTATTTACTCAAAAATAATTTATAATTTAGTAATAACTTAAAAAAAGCAAACATTTTATTTTGAATTTAAAGTTTTAGTTTATAGTGAGAGAATATTTTTTTGATCAATTTCTGGATTCAACTTTTTCCTTTTTGCTGAAATAGAAGTGTTTAATTCATGTGCACATAAACACAATCAAATAAATATATTTTGAATCAGGAATTTTTTTTCACTTTCGAATATTAAAATTGAATCTGAAAAAAATTAAGAAAAATTATGTGTTCCGTATTAAAGTGGAACTAAATATGCATGCATTACATTAATGAAAGACTGTAAATACCGAGTTTAAATGTTTAAACTTCGCAAGAAATTTCGAGGTATAAATAAGAAAAAGGTAAAAAAAAACCTTTCTTTTATATGCTTTTATTGTAAGAAAAATTATATATTGCTACTAAAAAGTCTTTATTTATTTTTTGCAATTTTAAAAACATAAAAAAAAATATTTACAAAATGGAAAAAATTTCTTTTAACCCTAACATAATGAAATGTATTTTTAAAGTACATTTATTGTTCACTGAGTATACGCATAAAGTTTCTTATGATTTTGGTTTTCAAAAAATTTATGCAAAGAGAAATGCATAAGTTATGTGATAAATCATCGTACAAGTAAGAAGACTAGATAACAAAAATTTGATTTTTGTTCTCGTTTATATTTTTTTCGAAGATTGGGAAAAATTAAGTCTCGAATTAAAATGTTTTTAAAACTTACGAATTCTAAAAAAAATTATAAAATAATAATGTTACTTTATCATATAAGATCGAATTCTTTCTTTGCTTACTTAAACAGTAAATTTAAGTTTCCATCCACTGTTTTTTAATTTTTAGAGATAAAGGAATATTCTTAGAGATTTCTTGAATAAAACATGAAGCCATAAAATTCTGTAATGTATATAATTTCATTATAGTTTTATGTATGTAAATTTACAGATTTTACTGTTCAAAAATTAAAGCAATAATTAAATAATTTGATATTTCTTATTCAATAATTCAGGAAATTTTAAGTATTTGTGAATATAAAATTAACTTAATTTTTTTTACTATTTTTCTCATTTTATTACAAAACATTCATCCCAAAACTCATTGAGAAATGTGCTGTAAGAAAAATAATCAATTCCACAGCCATGTACTTTTAGGTAAGTGTAAAATATTTATTCATTTTTTCTCAATGAGTGAATTATTCATTAATATTAATGCAAGTTTTTATTTGAAATTTCGTAAGCAGAAACATTTGTACCGAACAAGCAAATGATTAAAATTTGGTGCCAAATGAATGAATAGCGGGAGCTACCGCACATCGGAACTGCGTGCAGCAGGTATTTATAAGAAGCGATTCTCAATCTGATGGTGAAAATCTCAGTTACATTGCAATTTAGGACACCTTTCATTGGCATAAAAATGTCTCGCCGCAGGTTTCAAGCTGATTACGAGTAACTGTCAGAGTTTGAAAGAAGTCGAATCATTGGATTGAAAGAGGCAGGTAGGCCAAATCAAAGAATCGCTCTTCATATGGGTTGAAGCGATGTGGCCATTAGAAGATGCTGGCAAGAATGTGGGTGGGCAGTGGCAGATTTCAACGTCATAGTGGTAGCGGTTTACCTAGGGCCACAACAGATTGGGAGGACATATTGATTGTCAGATCAGCTGTCACAATGCCTGATCATCGTTGTCAACCATCAGACATGCGACCCGCACACGAATGTTCATCATGACCATTAGCAAACGGCTGACATAACGGAAATTTTATTCTTACACTACTCCACTACATAACCAATTTTACAATTTACACTGTCGCCCAACCGGTATAGTGGTTAGCGACGCTGACTGGTGTGCCGTAGGGCCTGGGTTCGAATCCCGGAGGAGACATGGATGTTTGTAAATGTATAGTGCCTTCGCGGCATGGGGGAACTCTAAACAGCCGTCGAGCCGCAAGTCCTCTCGTGTGGTTGGTGGAAGGGGAAGAGAGGTGGGAAACCGCTGACCACTCCCAGGGTGTTCTCCCTCAAAATTGAGGTGGAACCGAGCCAAATCGTATTGCGACCTGAATGGTACTCAAAGCTACGGCTAACGACAGGCGTACAATATAGCCCGATGTCATGATGAATTTCGTGGGCCTCGATCTGACTACGTCAGACAGGTGGCATTAGCAATAACACAATTTACACTACGCCACTTGCCACTCACACCTGCACACTGTTGAGCCAGATTACTGTGGTGCTTGGCTCGATCTGGTTGGAATTATGCTGGCTGGGGATGTGTAGTGTTTATTCACGAATCCCGCTTCCAACTGTGTCCTGACCATCATGGAAGGGCGCATATTAGGGTGATTTATCACTCCATGCCATGTCGTGTCGCAGCTTGTAACCAGGTTAGAGGTAAGGCAACATTTTATTAAGCTTTATCGGAGAACTCACTCTTGGAGCGTCATTTTTTTTTTTTTGTTATACAGTGTATACATTTGTGTGTATGGATGCTGTAGTATTATATACATTGCTTTTATATATAAAATAATTTATATATAAAATTATTTATATATAAGTAGGGTTTAGCTTGTTTTCTGGCTAGCAAACCTTCCCCCTTTATGGTAAAAAACTGAGCGAAATATATATATATATATATCCTTTTAAAAATAATGGATAGAATATCTAAGTTCTTTATTTCTAAGTTTATGTTCTTTATTTCTTATTTTAATAAATATGTTTAAAAATACATAATATATGTACATTTTAAATTTTTTAATCATCTTGAAGGATAGAGAAGGACATTCGCCCTTTATGGAAACGATTTTGTAATTCTTTTTCTCGCTTGCATTTTGAGATAAAATTTGTTCAACTTCAAAACAATCGTTTGCTAAGGTTTTCTTTTTTTGGAATGTAAAATAAAAGATTGTTTTTAAAAAATGGCTCCCAAAAATGATATATGGCTCGAAGGTTAAGTAATTACGCTTTTCAAGGAAAAATATTCGTATCAACAAATTATAAAGCTGTGTAAAAATCTCGGCTTAGGCATTTCAAGCAAAGGTACCTATAATATATTAAATTTGAAAGGGAAAAGTGTCTAGGAGAAAGCAAAAAATGAAAACATGACAACGAAACTTCATCCTAGGACTGTTCAAACGCATATAACTGTCAAGAACGTGAAGTCTCAGATCCTAAAAGAAAATCCGCCGAATGATTCATTGCATGGATACTAAAAATGTTTTCTATAATTGTAATTAAAATGATTCATAAGTATTTAAAGTTAAAATAGATGCTTAAACCTAAAGTTTGTTGCTTTAAAAAAAAACATATTGCTGAAAGAAAAGCAAATTGCAGAAAATTACATAAAAAAAAACACCTAGCTTCCGAAATATGGAAATTTGTGGTAACACTTGAAATGAGGTATGGGTACATTTAAGCGACTGTAGTAAAAAATCAATTTTCTACTGTTCAACTGACGGGAATGACTGCATGAAATACATTGTCAGTGTACAGTAAAGTTCCCAAAGAGATTCATGATAGGTGCAGAAATTTCTAACAATGGCAAATTAAAAGTAAAGTAAGTCTGAAGTAAGCAAAATTAATTCACTCTACTATCAGCAGAATATTTAGAATCGAATTTTGAAAAGAAAATTCCAACTTTATATGGAAACTACAATGATAAATTTGAGCTTCATAAGAATAAAGCCTCTAGTCACCTCTCTAAGACAATTGCCGCTATTCAGCAAAGAAATAATCAGGAGCAGGATTAAAGTGTATCCAATTTCATTAAATATACGCGTACAATCTTTCTACGCTTCTGCAATTGACCTTTGTGTTTTCGGTTTAGTAAAACGAACCTTAGGAAAACGGCATCCAAGAACACTGAACGGATTTTGGAAAACGGTTCAAGATGAATAAAGTAAAATGCACATGACAGTACTAAGATAAAGTTTACTTTCATGAAAAATTTGAGCTAGAGCTATTGTCAAGTATCATGGCGATCATATAGCAGAGTATTTCCGCATAAAATATTTATTACTAAAAATTAATTGCGGAAATCGTTTCCGTAACGTGCGAAAGAACTTATGTAATCATACTTTATATTGTTTGTTTTATTAGGAAATATCTTTAAATGCTGCTCTGCAGTAAAACACTAAATCTCTATTATGGATATTAATATGCATTGCCACGGGACCGTATTGTTTCAAATATTTCCTTTATTGGGAGCTTTCTGGACCATTTAATAGATTGGCTTGGCATACTGTAGCAAAAAGGTTATAGAGTTTTGGAAAAAAATACAGATACTTTTATAAATAAAATTGTTTTACGTTTTCATTATGCAGCACAGATGTATATTTATTTTTATCGAATTATTTAAATTCCAGGCACCAACTTGTTGCCAATATTTTATCAAGATCAACGGTATTTTTTCTCATTTAACAGCAATATTTATCAGCATAAGTGTTTTCAAAGCTGATTTCATATTTGCATTAAATTTTATATATGTACAGAAATAAATCTTATTTGGGAACATTTGTAGTTCATTAAAAGAATATAAACATTTTTAGTTGATTGAAAAATATAAGCATTTTTTCTGAAAGCAGTGAAGCAAAGCATCACTTTTTAAATCTCTCCCAATTTCCTTTTTATAAAATTTCAGATACTTTTCATACATAAATGAGAAATGGTACTTTAAAAATTAACATTGTTTTTTATTTTCAAATCCTTCAAAAATCACATCAAAGTCACACTTCGGGTTATTTATGATGAACTTCTAAGCCAATGCCAACTTTATTTTACGAAACTATGACATGAAATGGTACCTTATTTCAAGACACATACATTCCTAGCTAAATAACGGCTTTAAGAATCGCGTGCAGCAGCTTTTCTTATTTCATTCATTTTTTTTTAATCAAAAGTTCTTTTCTTCAAAAATTTTTTTTTACACTTTATAAAAAAAAATTATTATGTTTTACAGACAACCGATTCAGAGTTATCTGGAGATTTTGTCTGGAATGAAAATCCTTTTGCTGGCCAAGAACATACCCTAAAATGGTTTTCAGCTGTTAGATGCTCATTGACAGGAGCTCTCACGTATGATTTTTTAGAATCTGTGAACATCAAATGTCTGGAGAATCTACAACGGCTGGACGGTATTGATTTATCCCAAAACCATTTGGTGACTGTCCAGAAATCTGCCTTTAGTCACATTCCTCGAAATTTTAAAACAATTACACTGTCAAGGAAAATCATAAAGGAAGTTCTTCCTGGCTCTTTTCATGGCTTAAAAATTCTTCAACATATTGATTTGTCTCACAATGTGCTTGAAAATATCACCAGAGATATATTCAACTGTGAACCAAAATTCTTAAGACGTATTAATTTAAGGTAATATACGAGAATATATATGTGTAAGTAATACATACAAAATGAACGTAATTAATATTAAGCACTTCATCACTCGTAAAGCTTTCGTCTAATAAATATACACTATTTTTATTTACAGGTAGAAAAAGTTGAACTCTTCCCAGTATTATAGGAAAGAACTCAAACGAGCTATTTTGATGCTATATGAAGGATTAACGAGATGGGAATATATCAGAGAAGACCAATGGCTTAAGTCACACTCTTTCCAACTTCTAGAAAGACCCTTTAAAACTGGAGCCGTCTTGATGTTCAACGAAACCAAGAAGACTGATCAAGAGTATTGTTTACTGATAAGTCCAGAAAAAATTGGAGCAGTATACAGTTTTTTGGTTTGGGGAGGAATCATGACAAATCGCTAAGGTGTGTTATGTGTGTATTTTATGTGTTATATGTGTATGTGGTGTGTTATGTGTGTGGGGTGTTATGTGTGTCTTATGTGTGTGGTGTGTCTATGTATGTGTGTGTGGTGTTATGTGTGTCTGGTGTGTTATGTGTGTGTCTGGTGTGTTATGTGTGTCTCTGTGTGTGTAATATCGATTACTGCATATAGAAAATGCATAACTTTTTTTAAAATACAATTGAAAAAATATTCAGAACCTATATTGTCTTTATATATTATCAGATTTTCTCTTTTTAAACAAGTTGAATGAAAAAGAAGTACGCAGTAAATATTTAAGCATAAATATTTGTTTCTTTTTATCTCTGTTTGCGAATCATTTAATAAAAAACCTGAATTATATAAGATGTTTAAATACATTGTGTCATCTATTCAATTCGAGAACTATATACGATGTGAAAAAAAACATATTTAGATTACATTATAGTGAAATCACATTTTTAAAAAAAATTCTTTTTAAAACACACAAATATATTTTCTCTAAACCTTTCTTTTGTGATCATCTCCTAAATATTTTACAAAAAATTAAAAACAATTCTTCTCCTGTAATATGATGTTTACGTGATGACCTTAATATTTTTTTCTTCATTATATAGCTGTATATTTCACATTGCATGACAATAACATGAATTATGCTTTATTTATCACAGCTGAAACAAACTACAGATTTTACCAACTAATATCTTCTCAAATATGTCCGATTTAGTTACAAATACTCCATCTGTTTGATGGCAGTTACAGTTTATAGATATTAAAAGTAAGCAGTAATATGCAATTATACATATTGATTATGTGTCAAAGAGAATTTGTTTCAATTAATCCGATGTGAATAGAGGAGAGTTAATCTTGTAAGATAAATCATTGAAGGGATTGATATTTTCTATATGTAATTAATCGGATGGCTAATAGACTCGTAGAACATGTAGTCTTAAAAGCATTTAAAGAATAAATCCAAAACTATTATGTTTTTTAAATGAAACAATGCAATCAATACAAATTAAAATATTAAATTCGCATCTAGATTAAAAAATCTAAAACATAGAATGTATGCTCTCACAATTTTAGAATATACAATATTTTACAATATTAGAACAAAATGCACGCGTTTCGTGTACGCTTACTATGTTTTGGAATCTGTGTGTGTGTGTACATGCTGTTATTACTTTCTAGGATGTTCTAAGCTTCACTAAAAGAAATCGTATGATTTCAGTTCATAGTAAGTATTTGTAATATTTACAGGATTGACGCCAAATGTAGTCACAAAGCAGTGAAAATATTTCTGAATTCTTAACCAAGTTCATGGCGTGCAAGATTCTTATTCATTAAATAGGATTGTAAAATTGAATAATGCTTTACGCGTGATTCCAAAGTTTTACCAAAGACAATATAACTCTCCAGTGAAGGATCAATGAAATACAATATATTCCTAAAACTTGGCCTAATTTGGTCCAAAGTTTGGTGGAGTTTGTGAAAATATCGGGGTGTCGAGAATAGGATTAAAAAAGAATAAGTACGAGTGTTTTTTCTCAAAGTATTGTACTGCGCTAGTATGCATTTTTTGCTTGAGAGTGCAACGGGAAAAAAAAACTGCCCACAAATACCTTTTAACAAAGGAAAAGTACGTATTTTATGAAGGTACAAAGCATTTACTGCATGAAAATGAAAATTAATGAATACATATCATACAGTAATTTACCTGATCCCAAACACTTCAGAAAAATACTTTTTGAAGGCAGAAAGCTGTTTATATAATGAAAATTAAGTAGGAAACTTTGCAAAAACTGGCTATTGTTTTTTGTAAGGAAATGCGTAATGTTCTTTTGTCTTCCGTACTGCACTCTGTGTTTTGCTGCTTCATCGTGAGGAAGATAAAGGAACAATAAGTCCATTGCAGAGACGCAGCTCATTCAAAATATACTGAAGGGTGGTTTTGACAGACTTAAGGCCCTCACTTTGTGATATTTTAGGAGTTGTGTACGATGTCCACAACGTTGACGTCTTCATCATTTCCCAGCATCTTTTTTCGTTAACTGCGCTCGTGCTTTTTTTTCGGCTTGCAAATGTGTGGCCGAGTTATGCGGACTGCATGGTTATCTAGTGCCGAGTTTTTGGGACTCTACTGTATTTCAGTTCAATAAGAGTGTAAAGTAATATATCTCTAATAATGTAAAATGATCATGATTACATAATTGTTAAACTCACACCTTTGTCACTGATAAGTTGCGATTTTAGGGCTCTTAATCGTGCAGATAGTGGGGAAAGAATTATTAAAATCCTTTCATAAATATACTTTACATGGGGGAGGGAATAAAATGTAAGTTTAGAATTAATTGACCTAATCAAACATAAAAGAGTTTGTTCTAGACTAACTAATGCTGTTTTTGTCTAATATAAAATAATAGGGCATAAATATGAAAATATACCTTTTTACTTCCGTAAAATACTTCTGTAAATTATCTTCCACACATATTATCGAACGAAGCATATTTTAACACTCTAATAACAAATGTTTAATTAAAGCAGTTTTTCAATATGCAGCATGTTTCACATAGTTCTTTTACATTATTTCATATGTTGAATGGAATTAATGCAATATATTTGTGAAAAATTTGGAAAAGCTGAAAGTTTCTTAATTTTAAGTGCTTTTTATTAAAAAAAATAATATAAAGTTTCTACAACATGAACTTAAATTATATTACAGGCGAGTTTTTTTCTGCCAGAAAAGTATTTCAAACTTAATTTTTTTTCGCTATTACATGAAGATAATGTTTCCAGTCGTTTTTTAAATCAAGCAGTAACAAATAGCAAGACTATATAATAGGGAAATAAAAGACGTAACACAATATTTGTAACTATTTTTTGAGAGTTTTTTTAAACCTATTTGTGTTATAAATTTTTGTGGTTTTTACTTACAGACAACTTTATAGAATGTGACTGCAATCTTCTATGGCTTGTAACCACCTCAAACATCTCTGAAATATTAACATCGAAAAGGAAAATCAAAGGCCAGTGTTCCCGGTCATTGTCTTCGCTCTTTGGTATACTCTATGACTTAGAATCCTTGACTTTGGAAAAGTTGGACTGTGACAGAAAACGATGAAATAGACAATTATGATTATTTAGATCGAATAGTTGTGAAATACCGATAGAAAACTAATGCCTGATTATCTTACTAGTTTTAATTATTTTACTGCCCGTAATAGTTCTACACCTCGTAACTATTTTACTACTCCCAGAAAGAATCAAGAAAAGTGTATTTTTAGTTGATTCAATTTCCAAATTTGGAATTATTATTTGTTAAGGAGGAGTGACTTTTTTGTTAGTATTTTCATCTAGAAATAAAAATAAATTTAATTTCCTTTGTTGAGTTTTATTCATACGTATATACCTGTACATATTGTTAATGAGTACATTGACCATTTATTTTTTTATTTTACAAATTTCAAATATTAACATCAAATCCATCAGTTCACTGTCTCTCCAATACTTTTTAACAACATTCTTACAACTAGAAAGCGCAACAAGATTGCTTAAATGTTTCCAGATCATAGACTAATCGGAGTCAAACAAAACAGTTTGTAAAGTTCGCTGCTTCAACTTTATAGAAATGGTTACGCGAGCAGCGTGTCCAGGTTAGAGCAGGGATGGCCAACCTTTTGGAGAAGTGTGCCAATATCTGATTTTAAAAATTTATGCGTGCCACTTTTAACTTTTCCAACAAAGAAAATAACATAAAAAAGGTAAAAATGTTTTACTTATAGGGTTATTTGGAATTTTCAAGCAAATAATACATTTTTATGCAAGTCTAAGTAGTAGAAATTCAAAAATAATAACAAAATTAGAAACTTAAGTTTTATTGTTAGTAAACTTTTTACAGGTTCACAAATTATAGTTAGGTTAGATATAAAAAAGGAATAACTTGAGACATTTAATTCTAAGCAATTATTAAACAGTTAGTATTTTCTTAAGGTGGCTTTTGAATTTGTAGTAATTTTTTTATCAAGTCACTGTATTAAGATTAGTATTTGAAGATGCTAACAAAATTATGTTATTTTTGGTGAATATCAATAAATTTTGAGCTATATTTTGATTTTAATATAGTAATAACAGAAACCATTTGCTCAAAAACATGTTGATCCAAACCTACAACAATATCTGACAGCCAAATCGAATAAATTTGGAAATTGCTTGCTCGTACAACTCTTAAAGATTCAAAATATTTCGGATTACTTGCAGTTGAAATAAGTTCCTTAATATTTTTGCTTTTTGGTGTAGCCTGGTGCTGTAGGTCAATATTTCTGATTTGGTTTTCAGGTGAGTAGCAATAATGGTCTTGCCGAAAAATTATAAAAGTATGAACAAATGAGAGCATTTTTTTATCATCTTGAAAATCATTAAACCTAGAACTGAATGAATCCTGAAAATTTGATATTAAACTTTTAAAACAATCAAAACTCGGGATATTATTAACTTTGGTAGATAAAGTGAAATGTGTTAGTCTTTATCTCCAAAATCGAGGCAAAAGAAAACATATGATAAATTAGGGTAGGAAAAGTATAATCTTTTCTTTGCAGTCTTAAATTATTTAAATGTCTCACAGTATCAGTAAGAAAAGCTGAATCCTAGAGCCAATTTGAGTAGGAAACACTCACTGGGTAGTTCATTGTTTTTTTACAGATATTTTAAAACACGCTCCATCAAATTTCAAAATCTGACGAGTGCACTTCCTTTGAAAAGCCAGCACACAACAACAATGAAGGATTATTTTCTACTTTATAATTTTCCATTATAATTAAATTAGGATTTATTGTATTTAAAATAAATGTTGATGGGTTTTTTTTGTCTGAAACAACCGCAGTTCAACAAAATTGCGAAAAAAAATTAATATTTTCTATTTTTTCGAATTTTTTAATTTTTTATTAAGTCTTCACGTGCCACTAATACAGCTCAGCCGTGCCATACTGTGGCACGCGTGTCCCCGATTGGCCACCCCTGAGTTACCTTTAAAGAGAGCCATCGCTGCCTTTCTTGGGAAAGACAAATGTCTCCTTTCCCAGAATCATCCATATCTCATCTATAGCGCATTGGATCATATCTTGTGCGTATATTAAATACACTTTTATCTTTATACTTAAGTACAATTTTAAAAATAAATTATTCAGGTATTTTAAAAAAAGAGATAAGTTTTGTATGGTAAAAAAATATTTTTTAGGAATTTAATCAAAAATTGTAAATTTTGTTACGACATCTCATTTTAAACTAAATGCTTTAGAAATATTACAATAATTTCACTTCAATATACATAAGTCTATACCCATGCATTCATTAGCTTTAGGGGTAAAATAACACAAACAATTTTAAAAATAATTTTTTTAGGAAACAGTAATTTTTATAAAAAAATCTTACCTTGTCAAAGTATATTCTATACTAACTAATCTTTGTTGTATTATGCTTAATCATTCATTTAGTTTATAATTAAATCTAAAATGACTGAAACCATAAACTACAAACTTCACTCGAAAATCTAACACCTAAACTTGCAGATATTATTCTATCATTTAAAGACATTTATCTATAAATAAATTTAAAAAATAGAGGCTTTACAACTTTTTAAATGGCCAATATTGTCAATTTTATCACTCATAGTGGGCGTAGTCACCAGCTAATGAATTTTAAAAGAAATTTTTACATACTTCATAAATTGAAGGTTTCAGAAGTATCAACAATTTAAAATCGATTACATGAAGACTTTTAGCCAACTGACTGTTCTTAACTGGTATTTATGGGATTATCAATTTTATTAGTTTTGAAAACTATCTGTTTCTAATTATTTGTGATAATTTCCAGATATTTCTGTCCTATTACCCTATTACGACTAAGAGAAGTACTTTTCCCATTTTAATATTGATTGTAATATTTAATTATAACCTTATCTGTATTTTTATTCACAATGTCAAAATAGAACACAATTGCGTCAACGGCAAAAGTTTCTAATTATTCTATAATAAGTGGGTTATAATTATTTGTGATAATTTCCAGATATTTCTAACTTTGCTGAAATGGTTGCTCAATCAGCAAAAGAAAAGATGATTGAGGAAAAAAATCACATTTTTTCATATACCGTTGCAAAATATGAGTATTTTGAAAGCATGTTGAAACGTGAGGATTACAAACCACTCATCACTGTCTATTATATATACAATTACTTTAAAGACTATTTTCAATACCGACGCCAGCTTAAACCAAGCTTTATTCTCACTATTTTTGTCTTCACAAAAGAAACCTCTTCAAAAAGGATTTTGGAGATATGTAGACTTTCACAAGTATGTAAATACTTCAAAGCAATTTTTTTGTTTTGTTTATTTTAAATAAAATTATATGGAGAACATACACACATGATAAAGTAAAATATGTTAGTTAACTTAAGCAAATTTTTGTTTATTTTAAATTAAGTTATATTGAGAACATATAATGGTTTAATTAACTTAAGTTTTACGCATCTTCAGAGTATTGACAGAGCTACTTAAGTATTTAATTATCTAAAATTAGAACACAAGAATCAGATATGTATCCATACATGCATATCACAAACTAGTATATATATATATATATATATATATATATATATATAACTTATTTTACTTTATAATTTGACAATATTACAGGGAAAAAGTAAAAGAAAAACATTTTCGAGAAGCATTCACTACAAAAATGGAAAAATATCTTAATTTACTACAGCTTCATTAATGTTTATACCAAATGATGTGAATCAAGTACCACTTTCAAACATTAGAAATCAAAATGATCATTTGCCATTTGTAAAATTACACGTAAAAAAAGTTTGCAGCATTTTGAAAGTCTTTATTCGCTGTACTATTTCAGGCAAAAGATATAATTTATCCAGAATTGAATTACAAATATGGTAAAAAATTAAGACATAAAGTTTTAAAATTAAAATGTGTATCATAGAATAAATTTGTGTCTATATATTGAAAATAAAACTCTTGCTCACAACTACATGATCAAAATAAAATAGTCATTTTTGAATTCATAGTTCTTTTACAAAAAACAAATAAAAATCGTAATATATTTGTGTGGTATCCATTAACACATCTGTTTTTCAGAGTTTGTCTGTGTGGTATAAACCTATCACAGAGAGAGAGAGAGATGTACAATTTTTTTTACTATTTATAACAAATATGCATTTATATTGGTATTTGCACAATTTGTAGAATATTTATCATTATACATCAGATTTATTTTATATCATTAGATTTTTTTACATAAATATTAAAGTCTAAAAGACTCTTATATATTAACACTATCCTGCTTATAAGTCCTGAATAAATTTGTTGCATGAGTTATTTACCAATATTGACCAAAGAAAAGTATTTGGATCAATTTTATATTTATCGCGAAGAGAAATAGGGAAATTTTTTTATTCAAATTATTGTTAAGGGGTTAATTGGCCAAAATCACTGATATTTTTGAGATAAGATTATCCTGGTAAAACAATGCTATTATTATTTAATTAACTTTCTTGTAAGTAGTAGAAACTGTGATTTTGATTAGAATGGAACTCAATTTATTCATGATAAATTTTGGTAACTTCTTGATGTAATAATGATTTTAATCTTTATTAATATATTTTCAAACGTTAAATTTCAGAGAGAATTCTGTATATATTTTCCTGATGTCGTTTTATCTTCCATTTTTTTAAAATTATAAATATAATTATGTGTAAAGGGATAATTTTCATTCATATTAGTGATAACAAAATAACATAGAGAGAGAGAGAGAGAGAGAGAGAGTACATTTCTTCAAATAAGTTTTAAGTTTGCAAGAAATGGAACTGCAGTATTTAACGTTAAACATAAATACCTGGTCAAGAGACATAACTGGTAGAAATTGTGAATGGAAATTTTATGCAACTATTCATTTATATATATATTCTATTGAATTTCATCTATCTTATTTGCCTTGTGTTGTAAGAATAAAATGCATTTTCATCAATGGATAAATATTTATTATTAATCAAAAATTTTCATATTAATCCAATAGGAGATAAACAATAGCTTAAAGAAGTAAATTTTTCAAAATTTTTTTACAAGTTTAACTTGTATTTTGGAGCCATCTACTATTTATAGAAAAATTATGCTATTATTTTTTATAAATTATATGCAATTCAATGAGAAGAAAAATATATTTAAGACTAAAGTTAATTAAATTGAATTTCTGATAATTATTGCAGCTTTTCTGATAAAACATTCCTTTAATATTGTATAATAATTTTAAAAAAGTAAATCAACATGTTAAATGCACTTTATACAAAGACAATTAAAAAAAAGTATTCAATTTGTCATAAAAAACTGCAATGTAAATTTTAATATGGCTCACACTAGCATTAATAACATTAATTTGTGGTCCAAGTGTCACATACCCATGCATTATATTTAGTAACTCAGATATAAAAGTTCAATTTCCAATAGAAAACTATCCAGTTCTACAAAACAGTGTGTACTAACGAGTAAAATTACAAACACATGTTTTTTTAGTGCATGATGGGTTTTTTTCAGAAAAGTTATAGTCTTGCGATTTCTTTTTCGATGCTTAATATAACAAGGGCATTTAAGCATTCTGTACACATGCATGACTGAAGGTAACTTTTTATTAATTTTAATGTGCTTAAAGAGCACTGGCTATAGTGACTGCAACTTAGAGAAAAGTATTAAAACTGTTAATACATGTAGAAATAACCCATTATAATCATTTAGTTAATTATTAACCCTGATTATGCAATTTATATGTAATTAAATAACTCGTAATAAAGGATAATCACATTACAATGAATATATCCTGAAAATTATATATTAATATGAATCATTTCTTCAACTAAAAATGAAATAGTATTTTCTTTTATTTCTTTAGACAATCATTTCTAAAAAAAATTCCAAAGATTTTTAAAAATAATTATTAAGTAAACCAGACAGTCAAAGATGGAGAATGTTATTTTATTGGAAACATTTCAAATATCTTTAAATGCTCCATAATATTGTAAAATACATATATATATATATATATATATATATATATATATATGGCCATGAAAGCTAGTATATATATATATATATATATATATATATATACTAGCTTTCATGGCCCGGCGTTGCACGGGCTTATACCGAGGGTATAACTTAATCCCCATGTTAATTTCCTCCTTTTATTCTAACGCCAACACTTTTGTGGGGTTAGACGCGTACGATGTGAGTGCATGATCCGTGAGTGCGTGTCATGGCTTTGTTGCTTAAAATTTTCCCTTCTCTTCACAAATTCTCGATCCTAGTACCACTGAAGACCCACCGTGTAGGGGCAGGATGCACGTAAAATAAATCGAGAGCTCAAACGTCCTCCCGTTGGTGTGGTTTGGTAGTTAGGAGAGGGGGGTGCCAGCTCAGGTGTCGTCCGCGTCACTTGACCATGGTTCAAATTTACGCGGACCGTCCCTAAAAGGCCTCGTGTTGCTGAACAGTGGGACGTTAATATTCACTCAACTTCACAAATTCAGCACTTCCAATATTATTTTCCGAAATTACTTTGATTTCTTTGTTTCTTTCCTCTCCGATTAGCCCGGCGTTGCACGGGCTTTTACCGAGTGAATAACTTCACCCTCATGGAAATTTCGTGTTTCCCTCAGGCCGATAGCACTTGTGTGTGTGTGTGTGCGTACGATGTGAGTGATTTCTTTAACAATGTCATAAAAACTCCCTTTTTCGAAATTTGTTCTTGCGTTGGTGTGGTGTGGTAATTATTAAAGACGGGTGAAAGCTCATGTGTCGTCCTCGTCATTTGAGCATGGTTGAAAATTTCGAGGTCCGTCACCAAAAACCCTCGAATAGGCAAACAGTGCGAATTTAAAAATCACCCACTAACTTTCCAATTCTTTCGTTTTACCGAGTAAATAACTTCATCCCCATGGAAATTTCGTTTTTCCCTCAGGCCGATAGCACTTGTGTGTGTGTATGCGCGCGATGTGAGTGATTTCTTTCACTATGTCATAAAAACTCCCTTTTTCGAAATTTGTTCTTGCGTTGGTGTGGTAATTCTTAAAGATGGGTGAAAGCTCAGGTGTCGTCCTCGTCACTTGAGAATGGTTGAAAATTTCGAGGTCCGTCACCAAAAATTTTCGAATAGGCAAACAGGGTGAATTTTAAAATCACCCACTCACTTTCCAATTCTTTCGTTGCAATTTTTTATTTCCCGGAAACGAAAATGTAGTTTTTTTAAAAATAGTTGTATGCTGAAAAAAAGACAGAAAGTATAAATTTTTCAAATTACAAAATTTCACTACTATTTTAATTCTTGGAGTAAAATTGTGAGAATTTTTTGAAATATTCGACACTGGGGAAAAGGTCTCATGCAATTACCTTTATAAAAGAAGAAATTATTAAATGATTGACTTAAGTATTTTGAGTGTTTTATTAAAATTTGTTCAAAAAAGTTTTTGGCTTTTTTTTAAAAAATCACTGATTCTAAAAGTTTTAAATTGAAAATTTCGAAGTTCGTCGCCAAAAAACTCTGGAGTAGGTGAACAGTGCGACTTTTTAAAAATCCCTCACATTTCAATTCTTTCGTTGCAATTTTTTAGGCCCCGGAAACGAAATGTAGCTTTTTTAAAAATAGTTGTATGTTGAAAAAAGACAGAGAAGTAGAAATTTTTTAAATTACAAAATTTCACTACTATTTTAAGTCTTGAAGTAAAATTGTGAGGATTTTTTGAAATGTTCGACACACGGAAAAATAGTTTCATGCAATTATCTTTACGAATGAAGAATTTATTAAATGATTGATTTAAGTATTTTGAGTGTTTTATTAAAATTCGTTCAAATAAGTTTTCGGCTTTTTATTTTTTAAATCACTGATTCTGAAAGTTTTAAAAATCATTTTTATATAAACGCAACGATATTGATTCATATGAGAAAAAATCATAAAATATGCAAAACAGCATTGTTTTGTAAAAAAAAATTGCTTTTCTATAAAATTTTTAAAGAAAGATAGTTTTTTCCCGGAAACGAAACTGTAGCATTTTTAAAAATAGTTGTATGCTGAAAAAAGAACAGAAAGTATAAATTTTTCAAATAACAAAATTTCACTACTATTTTAATTCTTGAAGTAAAATTGTGAGAATTTTTTGAAATATTCGACACGGGGAAAAAAGTTTCATGCAATTACGCTTTATTTTAAAGTAAACTATAAGTTTTATGAAAGAGAACAAAAATTTCGATACTGATAAATATTTTAAATGAATCTCAGAAATGCATTGAATGCATTTTAATTTTAAAAAAATATATTAATTTAAATCCATTATCAATAAATACTAATAAAAAAAATTCTACAGATAGCTCTTGAAACGTTTGGATGTTTGATTAAACATATATAAGTGTTAAAAATCCACTTTTGGGGGAAAACCTAGTTATATGCTAACATTCACTGAAAAAAACATTCAAAAAGAAAAAAATACTATTTGATAAAAACATTTAATTTTTTTAATTTTAATTTTATAGTTTTTCATTCCACTCTGTGTTAAAATTATTGAAACACGTATCTGCGAAAAAAATTATATTATACAAAACTAACTTATTAATTATTTTTAATAAAATTGATTAAAAATGCTCATTTAGCAATTAATTGTGACATACCATTTGCTTACATAATGGCAGCACTGAAAATGAAGTAAATTTCAGATCAGTGGGGATGCAGCAAGTGAATTCAATAATTGAAGAAGAGAGAATTAATTTACGGGTGGGAAAAATAAGCAGAAATGAACAAAATCGAATTGTTGAAAAAGATAGAAATTACTTTGAATGATTAAAAATCAGAAAAAAACCTTTTAGAAGGCCAAAAAAAAGTACATTAAAATAACTGAGGATCATTTTAAAATAAGTATTTATTAGTAAAATTAATTTACGTGGGAAAAATTAGCAGAAATGAAAAAAAAAGAGATCCCCCGATTTGAACTCGCAGAGACACGATCTGCTTTACGGTGTAAATGAAGCGAAGCGCTATCCGACTGTGCTACCGGGACCCGTAGCGAAAAATGAAAATAGGCAACAATAATGAATGGGAGGATGAAAAAGTAATTTTTTCACTCGCGTTTTTTTTTTTACTCGCCAAAGTTACTGATTTCCCCCTGTTTAAGGCAGAATTTTTTAAGTGTAACCCTTGAGTTAGATGCGGTCGAAGGCAAAACAAGTCAAAAGTCATTGGCGCAAAGCTAATTTTCGACGCCAATGCTTGGCTAAATGTAAAATCGCGTATTTTATCTTATTTTAAAAACCATTACCTTCATTTTAAGGGCATAATTTTTACGTTAATGCTCTCAAACATCACCAACTATTTGCAAAAATAACGTACTTTGAAATAAAAAATGTACAAATTACTACTTTTTAATTTATTTCTCAGAAAAACATAAGTTTACGAAAATCACAATTTTTTTTTAAATCCGTAATTTTGAAGCAATTTTTTCAATCTTCGTATATGTTACGTATAATATTATTGTAGACACGGAAAAAAGGTTTTGTGAGATTATCTTCATAAATGACGAAGTTATTCAATGTGAAGTAAAAATTAAGACTACTTTTTAAAAATTCTTTTAAAAAAAGTTTTGGGAATTTTATTTTTTAAATGAATGGATCTAAAAGAGAAAGGCTTGCAGTTAATTAGTGTAGAATATCGATTTAATAACACGAAAAGTAATTCATACTCAACGATTTAGAAATAATTTTCATAAAAACGCATCAGTTTTAACACTATTTTAAAAAATTCGAAAAAAATAGAAAATTTCGTTATTTTACAAAAAAAATTATACCGTTTCGTGGCGAAATAAATGATCTTTCCGATTCTGTAATTTTTTTTTGTCTAATTTTGACACCGAAAATTAGATGACAATTTTAATATGGTGGAAAACGTAAGATTATCGCTCGGCCGAAACGGAAGGGAAGTGCCGCCAAGTGAACAACCGGCAGGAGTAAAAAATTTGGCGTTTTAAGGTTTTTAATTAATATCTTTTAAACTAATTACAATATCGGAATATAAATGGGCAATACGGCTTCCCCGGAAAATTCCCGATCTTTTGGTACCTTCCGCGACTTTCTGCGTCGTACGGTTCGGGAGAAGATAGACGCACATACATACATAGATAGATAGATACGTTTGTTTACCTTCGAATTTTAATAGTGTAAGATATATAAAGTATTTATAAAAAATACATTGTAAAATATATATAAAATTAATTTTTATCTAGTAACTGTTCCACAGTAAAATAAAATATTCATTCGAATTTTAAGTGTAGGTAGGTAAACTTGATGTAAATATAATGTCAAAAAAAATTCCTTTTCATCACAGGATAAATACCATATAAACTCTAATATTTTATGTACAAAATTAGGGGGGGGGGGAAGTGATGGAAAAAAATACACTTTCACCAAAAGATAATTATCTACATTTATCTAAAACTTTCATATTACCTAATATTCTATATACACAGGCTTCAAGAAATAAACGTTTTTGCACACACACACACAAGTTTACTGTTTACTTCAAAAATTAAGATAATAACAAATAATCAAATTAAATTTGATCATTTCTAAAAATTGTTGTCTTTTGCGATGGTATCATTCCCCTTAAGAATATTTTATTTTAATTTAAAGAAAGAAATGACATTAACTTTTAACAGTAAAGAATAATTATTAATAATTTAGAAATCAATAATTTGTGAAACGTAAAAATCAAAGAAAAATTTGTTTAATTTTTGTAAACATTCCTGTCACAAATTATCATCAAATTGTTTTTCTTTAGAATAAATATTTTCTCTTGACTTTTAATTTTTAATTAAAAAAAAATTATAAACAGATATTTTTTTATACTATTTACACTTAACTGGCCCTGTATTTGATAATAATAGTTTGAGTTATTTTTAAGGAAATTATACAATTGTTATTCGATAGGTCAAACAGTTTGAAGTTTTTTTTAAATAAGTGGTATTGTGGTAAGTGGTAATATACTGTAAGCCATTCATGTGCAAAAATATATAACTAATAACTACTAAATTATTTAAGAATTAAAATAACTGTGTACAGATACTAGATTCCAACCTAAATAAATATACCAGCTAACACTATTTGAAGCAGACGAATACCTAATTAGATAAATAAATTAGAATAAAATAAAAAATTATATCAAGGAGTTGTTGAGAGTTTTTCCTAACAAATATATATACTAGAATAATGCATAAAATACAATGATATCATATATTTTAATTAAATAAAATTAAAGCACAAGAATGTCAACAACTTACGAATAGGTTCTAACAAGGTAATGAATAACACGTGCAAATGTTGCCACGGTTGTCACGTGATTCCCCGCTTGGCGCAGTCCAGTCCTGAATTTAGTCCTTTGCGTAAATGGGAAGGTTTAGGTTAGAAAATTGTGGAAACATTTGGCGCAGTGACAAAACATTTGCGGGATGTACTCCATACGTCAGAAATTGTCCCACTTTATAAAGCAAAATTCACGCCAGACAGTGGCTTAGATGACAACCTAATAGAATGCAGGTACCAGGCCTAGTGTTTCGGAACACACAGTTCAGCCGACACTGTTGGATATGTGACTGAGCGACAGACGTCCCTCTTGTGGGCCTCCGTTCACTAGGCATAATTTCGAACTATTCTTAGAGTGGGCTCAAAAACATTGAGACTTGACAATAAATAAATAAAAGCGACTTTCGTGGTTGGATGAATTACGATTTCTCCTTCATCATGACAATGGCTATGTCAAGGTGCTCTGTCTTTCACAGTAGAATTGTTCCTTCCTCCATGCTCACAGACTGGGGATAGCAGTATTATGCTTCTGAGAAAGTTCTCGTGGAAGGCTCTGGGACCCTTATTTCAGGTTGATGAAATCATGAAAGTTGTGGGCTATCTGATTATAATTGTGGACCAGTTTCATACTTATAAGGCATCTGTTTTCCCAATTGGAAATGGAAACTTCCAGCCGGACATCCTTTCTTCATCAAGAAGCTAGAGCTGTGTTAGAAGGGTTCGAAGAGCATAAAAATGCGTTCTAGTTAATATCTTGGCACCTAACTCTACTGATCTTAATCTGATGGGGCACATTTGAGTTTTCATAGAAAGACAGATCAGAGATCAAACATCTTTGTATAGATATATCTCGACTTCTCGTGACCACTGCTTATACGGCTTGTAAACCTGTGTCCAGTTATCTAACATTAACATGTGGCATCCAACCCAAGGTGAATTGCTGTTATTTTGCAGGTAAATCGTGTGGCAAGGTGTTATTGAGTATGTGTTCATAATGATTTGTTCCCTTCGGTGTATATTGTATGTACATTTATATACATAAAGGTAATATATATATATATATATATATATATATATACATATACTAGCTGACCCACAACACACACACACACACAGCTCGGCGTTGCACGGACTTTTACCGAGGGTATAACTTAATCCCAATGTTAATTTCCTCCTTTATTTCTGACGCCAGTACTTCTGTGTTGGTGTGACACGTACGATGTGAGTGCATGGCCCGTGAGTGCGTATCATGGCTTTCTTGTTTAACATTTTCCCTTCTCTTGACAAAATCAGCACTTTCAATATTATTTTTCGAAATTACTTTGACTTCTTTGTTTCTTTCCTCTCCGTTTACCCCGGGATTGCACGGGCTTTTACCGAGTGAATAACTTCATCCCCAAGGGAAACAGGACGATAGCACTTATTTGTGTGTGTGTATGCGTCTTTAACTATGTCATAAAAACTCCCTTTTTCGAAATTTGTTCTTAAGTTGGTGTGGTCATTAGGAGAGATGGGTGAAAGCTCAGGTGTCGTCCTCATCACTTGACCGTGGCTTAAAATTCCGAGGTCCGTCGCTAAAAACCCTCGAATAGGCGAACAATGCGAATTTATAAATCACTCACTCACTTTTCAATTCTTTCGTTGCAATTTTTTAGTCCCCGGAAACGAAAATGTAGCCTTTTTAAAAAAAGTTGTATGTTGAAAAAAGACAGAAAAGTAGAAATTTTTCAAATTACAAAATTTCACTACTATTTTAAATCTTGAAGTAAAATTGTGAGGATTTTTTGAAATGATCGACACATGAGAATAAAGTTTCATGCATTTATCTTTTAAAAAGAAGAAATCATTTAACGATTGATTTAAGTATTTTGAGTGTTTTATTAAAATTTGTTCAAAAAAGTTTTTGGCTTTTTATTTTTAAATCACTGATTTGATACAGATAAATATTTAAATGAATCTCAGAAATGTATTGAATACATTCTTTCATCTTAATCTGACAACAATAATGATTTAATTTTGAAAATTATATAAAGAGAAAATGATGAAAATTGAAGCAAAAATAACTTTTTCACTAGCATTTTTTTTTACTCGCCAATTTACTGATTTTTGCATGTTTAAGTCATAACTTTTTGGTGTAACCCTTGAGTTAGATGTGAAGTTTCAGGTGAAACAGTTAAAAGCTATTTGGCGCGAAACCATTTTTCGACGCCAAGGCTTGGCAAACTGTAAAATCGCGTATTTTTTATTAAAGTTTTTATTTTTTAGGGCTTAATTTTTAAGTTAATGCTTTCAAACTTCACACATTAATTTTGAAAACGAAGAACTTTTAAATAAAAAAATGTACAAAGTATACTGTTTAAATTATTTCTTGCAATAACGTTATTTTACGAAAATCACAATTTTTTTTTTTAAATCCGTAATTTTGAAGCACTTTTTCAAACTTTGCACAGAAGTTTGATAACATTATTCTACAAACGCAACAAAAGTTTCGTATGATAATCTTAATAAATTACGAAATTTTTTAATGTTAAGTTAAAAATTTCGAGAATTTTTCGAAAAATCTTTAAAAAAACGTTTTTGGCATTTATTTTTTAAATGACTGGTTGTAAAAGAAAAAAGCTTGAAGTTTTTTAGTGTAGAATATCGTTTTCATAACACGAAAATAAATTCATACTTAACGATTTCGAAATAATTTTCATAAAAACGCATCAATTTTAACTATTTTTTAATAAATTCTTAAAAAATTGAAAATATTATTATTTTGCAAAAAAAAAATATATACTGTATCGTGACGAAAGAAATTATCTCTCCGATTCTGTACTTATTTCTTGTCTGATTTAAAAAAACAAAAATCGGATGGCTGTTTAAATAACGTCGAGAATACCGAAAAATTTCACCCTCTGTTCATTCACGACGCTAGGCGGGAAAAGTAACGCGCAGGGTTAAGACAATTAAGCGTTCTAAGATTTTTAATTAATATCTTTTTAACTAATTACAATATCGGAATAAAATTGTTTACGTCCTATTCTCAGACCTACTGAATATACACGCAAGATTTCATAAGAATCGGCCACAACGTTTCGGAGAAGTTTGTTAGAAACACTGTGACACGAGAATTTTATATTATATATATATATATATATATATATATATATATGAAATAATTTTGGAGTATCTCAATTCGGCGAATGGGAAGCATTCCTGATTTAGATCATTATTTGTTATTGTTGATGTTTTCTTTGGTGAGATTGATGAGGCAATCCTGTGATTATTTAAGTCTGTTTTATTCCACATTTTGCAACATATTAGCCTTTTATACATAAAGCAGCAATGGACAAGGACGATACAATACACAACAAAGAAAATGAATGCACACTGAGCTTCAACCGGCTACATATTGAAGGCAGACAAATACAGAAGAGAAAAGGGGACGGTCTCCAGGAAGTCGGCTCAAATCACATGATCTGAGTGGATGGATAGATGTTGTTCAAAATACTTTCGTTAGGTGGCTAGAAAGTTTATTAATCAAACGTGGGTTCTGAAGGGATGGACCACAGGTAATTAAAGATATTTAAAATGATTACATTACTGAGATAATTACATATATATATATATATATATATATATATAATCAAAATTTCTATAGAAGAGAGAGATGAATTAATATGATAAATACTTAAAAGAATAGCAATTGCTACATAACAAGACAACAAAACTTAAAAGAAGATATGAAAAATTGAAATAACATAGTAAAATATAAAAGAATAGATGCTTCAGTATTATCAACATTGCTGACTTAGGACAGCTTGTATACATAAAATTTACCTTAAAAAATTTTTTCTGCATAAAAGTGGGGTTGATCATGTTTTTTGGCTGCATACATTAGAAAGCATACATTTATTGCCTCGAGAAAGAATAAAAACTTAAAGATATCTGACTATTTGCAACAACTTTTTTCTTATAAAAAGAGGTATGGGAATTTTTTTTTGATTTTTATATTTGTTTGGTAAATTTTAAGAAAAATATGCTAAAATTAAGAAGAGAAAAAGAAATTATTTTTACTAAAGTGAAAAAAAAATTGGTAAACATGTACGTAAAATAGCATAAACTTTGCCCTTTCTGTACCAAAACTTTATGAACAAATTTTTAATTTTTCAATTATGATGTCTTGCTATGTTATGTTGTTTTTTTTAATAACCTTCAGGATAAGAGATATTTTAATTTTTAAAAAACTAGAGCACTTTTTTATTAAATATTATTTTTTTTCTATTTAAATAAGGATCACGATACCTGTACTTTTATGAAGTCGAGTCCTACACTGGAGTCCTTGAATGCAATCCTTATCCGGATTTAATCATCGTCGAGTGATCCCCCTTGGAATTCTTCAATTGATAAACTCAGATTTGCATTTAATAAATTTACGGTACTCCACTCACCAACTAGCTCTCAAAACTCGCGAATACAGAATTTATATAATATACTTAATTTGCATAATCACGTTTCCTTCATTCGGTGAAAATTGGTTGGTAAATCTATTTTCCCAGAAGAGTCCCCAAGGGGTTAGTCATAGACGCGTATAGATTCGTTACAAAAGTACATAACTTTTTTCCACGATTCGATTCGAATAAGAAAATATCGCGAATAATCAAATTAAAACAATCCTGCCACCTGATACTTTACATTAACAGAAACGCGTGACAAATGAAAAAGAATTTAAATGTGTTGGCTCATCTTCAGTTCATGATCTAACACCTCATTTGATAAAATTAAATACTGTGATAATGTTTTGTATGAATTGGGTTAAAGCGTAAGAAACGGAAATTTTTCTAGAATACAAGAGAAAGAAACTTTAGTTTACCAGAAAACCCCTCATCATTAGATACTTCAACTCGGACAAGGAAAGAAACACTTAAAAAAAAGGTGATGCGATAGACGTGCATTGTTAACCACCTAATGAAAAACGATTTAGATCAATAAAGGATGCCATAAAGTATTGTGAAATAAACATATTGGCATTGGTGTGGAAATTTTACATGGATGTCATCCAATTTGAGATGAGCTAAGTAGCCTATACGGCTTCTCCTGGACCAATGGATGAGTAACGTCTGCTATTTAGATGTTAGAAAGGTAATACTGTACTATAGCTTCAGAAGCTAGTTTTCAGTAAATAATAACTTTTTAATGGACTCAATTAAATCTTCAATGAATATTACACGCATATATGCTGGAAGCGTGTAAATGATTTGAGGATATATAAAATTTAACGGGAAAAAAGCAGAAGACGAACGCGTTTATAAGTAACTGAGGCATACAATCAACGAAATAAAACACAAGTCATGGACCTCTTCCAGGAAGGAATTTTGCTTATTTCAAGTGCTTTTGAAAATTACACGAGAATTTAATATCAGAACGTCCGTCGGTGTTGATTGGACATTGGTGCTTGTTTAGTTCGTTCTTCTTTCCGCATTTTTAAAGTTCATGTGAAAATTTTTTGAGACTTTTAATCATTTTCCATGATGAATACACAATTTTTATGGTTCTAAGTTAAGAAGGAGTGATTTTACTACGAAATATACCTAGAACGTCCACTGGTGTCGTTTTGAAACGAAGGAAATTTGTCATTATAAATAGCTGTCATTCAGCAAAAAATAGTTCACTAAGTAGGTACCATTTGTAAAACAATTTTAGATTTCATAATAGAAAACATTTGTTCACAAGCATGTCGATTCAAACCTACGTCTGACTGCAAAATAGTGAACATTTAGAAAATTGCTTTTCGGTACAATTTTTCAAAATTCAAAATTGTTCAGATTCCCTGTAGTTGAAATAAGTTCCTTATATATTTTCTTCTAAGAGTAGTATGGTGTTATAGGTCAATATCTTCGATTTGGATTTCAGGTAGGTAACAATTAACATCTAGCAGAGAATTTATGAATAAAGATGCATGAAAGATTAACAATTTTTTATTTTAAGAATCACCAAACCTAACATTGAATTATTTCTAAGAAATGAAAACCAAATTTGTAAATCTATCATAGCTCGAAGTAATATCACATGAAAGATATATGGTCAATTACGGTAGGAGAAAAAAAAAGCACATTTTACTTTGACATTTAAATTTGAATTGTTTAAGTGTGCCCCATAGTATCGGTAAAAAAAACTAAATCACAAAGTGAATTTTCCTTCTTGAGTAGGAAACACTTACTGGGCAGTCCATTGTTTTCTTCAAGGTATTTCAAAACACACGCACACACGTTCCCTCAAATTCCAAAATCTCACAAGCACACTCAGCCAGGATTTTCTTCCTACAGCCCAATGAACAATGAAGGAGTGTTTTCTACATAATAATTTCCTATCGAAATTCGATTAAATGGATTTCAAATAAATTTTGATGTTTGGCAACCGTATTTCAATAAAAATGAAAAAAAAATTGATATATTTATTATTACTCATCAATTCTTTAAATTTTTTGATGTTTATGCGTGTGTCACTGCTACAACACAGTCGTGCCGAATTGTGACACAACGCGGTTTGTCTACACCTGTATTATAGAATCGATTTCTTTAGCATTTTCATTAACTGACATTCTCATGCGAAGGTAAATTGTACACGTAACATCTCTTCTCGATGGATCTTTTTGTGTCACAGAAATAACGCCGGCCTCGATTTAGCGAATAGCAAATTTTTAACTTCCCTTCACCGCTTTTATCTACGTGTCTTTTAGAATGCAACTCCTTCACCTATAAGATAGATCCGTGTACGCCACTGTGCTTCTTTACTTGTGGAAATACTTTAAAAATATTGTTTTTCTTTTCTTGAGAAAATATATTGAATACTTGAATAAGAGGGAAAATGGATTGTATGTGTAAACGCAAAAATTAAGGGCAAAAATAGCACGATATTTTTATTCAAAAACACTTATTTATAAATCGCCTTTTTTATTAAAAAATCCTTCTAACAGAACGTTTTTATGAATAATATGTTTTTAAAAAAATATGTAAGTATATTTTGAGAGAATTTTTTTGAGGTCAATATAAAAATTGTAGCAAACTATAATTCATTGAAAACTTTTAACTTTTATTAAGCATACATAATATACTATAATATCCATCTACAGAAGTTTATGTATATGGTAATAAATTTTTTGGAAGAAAATTTCAAAAAGTTCATTATTAGAAACAATTTTATATAATGTAAGGCATGTATTTCAAAAATCGATTGAAGAAATCAAAATTTCTTACCATCTACTACATAACCACTATTACATTGTGTGAGTTGTGTACGCAGGAGAGACGGTAAGAGATTCACTCCCCTCCTCCTCCTCCATAGCCCAATAAATTTTAAATTTTTACCATAGAGATTATCCCTCGCTACATTTGTCCGCAATTTTTTTATGGTATAACCCTTCCCAATGAGAGAGGTCTGAGTGCGCCATTGCATTTTAAGGCTTTTGAGTAATAAAATTTTTCTATTTTGTAGTTGTCCCATCAGAAGACGATAAGCCTTAGATTATATTGACTCTGGCCGAAGAATAAGTTTATTGAGTAATTATAAGCTGACGAATCAAAATAGCGTTATTTGTTCATGAGCAATGGCATAACCAAATAGAATATAAAAAGGTACCCAGCGTAGTCTTCTTTTTTATCACCTTTACTACTTTTTTCCCCATTTTGAATACTGAATTAGAGAAAAGGGAATTTATCGGAGTTTCTTTTAATTAAATCATATGAGAAGCAGTATAATTTAACTCAATAAATAAAATATTTCGCGTGCATATTTTATTTCAATCAGCAATTCATATTCGGCAAATATATCAAGCAAAACATTTTCTTATTTAGAGCAGTGTTTCTCAAACTGTGGGGTGCGTCTCCCTAGGGGGCATGTTAACCTTACAAGGGGGGGGAGAGCATATTGAACAGTCAGAAAAGAAAGATTATTTAAAAAAAAATTAATTTACTAAAGGTATACAAACAAAATACATTCTGAGATAGTAAAAAACAAACCATACATTTACACTGACTTAATACTCTTATAAATACATCAGTACTGCGCACATTACATTTTACAATACTTTTAACAATACTAAATTAAAAACAAGTTTCATGATTACCAGTGAACCCATGGTCTTGTCATGTATCGAAATATACGCAAAAATGAACTTTCATCTTGATAATTTGTAGGATTTATAATTAATCCAGTAAATGCCGATTAGTAATTGCAATTCACCTCACAATGCCACCGTTTAACACATAGTCCACCGGTAACACGTGAGTGGTGTATTGGTGGGAGAGGAATTAATAAGCAATTCCTCTGAAATATAAGTCCTTCTCAAACACACACACACAGTCAAGTTCATTTTCTTGCATTGCAAAGCCTTCGGAATAATTTCATGGATAGCAGTTCACAGAAAAGATCAAATGGAAAGACGTATATATACGTCCGGGGCAATTAACGTTTTGGCAGAGAAAAACTTTTATATACGCCATCGGCACTCAAAGAGGTAAAAATCGTATTTTAGTTTTAGTGTCAATGTTATTGAATTCAACACATTGTTATTGTATGGAGGGGGGGGGGAGAAAATTAAGATTGAAGATTGGGTTGCAATAGGGATTGCAATACCGGTACACCGGGATACCGAATACCGGTATTTTTAGCCATTTGTACAGTTTCGTAATACCGGTATTCACAAGTTTAAATACCGGTTTTTCGGTATTTACTAGAAATTTTTAAAAATGTTTCATATATGTTCAGGGATCGCTAACATAGAAAAATAGTATACGTCTCTGTGTTTATGCTATAGTGTTAATTATTGCATCATGATTAAAATATATTCTAAATGAAATAAATTTATGTTCATTTCAGAAAGTGAAAACATTAACCTTCTTCATTCCGCTCATTCTGTTGTTCTTATTTTTTTTTTTTTTTACCTAGCAGGATCTACAGTTCTAAGGTAACTTATTAAATGCATCATCTGGTTTTTCATTGCCAGATACAACGGAATAGAAAAACTACTGATCTGAACTTATAAAAATATAGACTTAAATTATTTCTCTGACAAAAAGAACTAAATATACTACTCTTAACTAAGTTCTCGTTGAAAGAGGAATAACATATCCAAGCTCATCTGCCTTCCTTCATCCATCCACACCTGTTACTAAAATGTTTTCCTAATGGGCGAAATTAATTAAGACTGTAAATACAAAGTTGCATCGTACAATCAAGAGAAGTTATAAAATATCTGAATCATCCAAAACCAAAACTGTCCGTTTTCAGCTCAGAACGAATACTGCGCTTGCATAGGATTCGTAGTCGTATCTGAGAAACCAAGGTACTAATTGTGAAAAAAATGCGTAATATTTAGATATTTTTTAAATTAGTGAGTTAGTTATTCACATTGTATCAAAACGTGTTTTTCAGATATATATATACTCATAAATAATAACCCATAATAATAAATAAGAATAACTTTAAAGAACATAAAAAATCAGTTGATAATACTTCGGTTTGGTTTTATTATTTATATGATGAAAATAATATGATAGGTACAATGTAAAAATGTTCAAGAGTTAAGAAGAAAAGAGACTAACCAATTCAAATTTGATAAAGTTTATAGTAAATTTTCTTAAAATCTTTTACCCACAAGCCAATCTACATTCAGAAAAATTCGATGCAATTACTAAAGACGATGACGACACTAATGTCAAAAGGGAAAAGGAACTGTCTCTTAAACAAAAATTAGAATTAGCGATAACTAAAAAAATTTGAACAAACCAAAATACAAAAATCAGCTATATCCAAAGTCCTCCGACGTTAAATTGATTTATTAGAAGATGAGGGATTTTGAGATAAATACTTGGAAAAAGTATATCGTGCATTGCTAACAGTACCACTAACTAGCGTAGATGCCGAAAGAGCGTTTTCGACAGTTGGTACTTTTTGCACAAAATTATGATCTAGGCTTAGTGACAGTATATTGATGCATGATACTAAGAACACTTATCAGAAATTTAACCTTTAAAACATTAAGAACATTTTTAATAGTACCACTGTTCTTAAATGTTTTGACTGTCATCACACGGATATTCAAAAGGTGGGAGGATGTTGAAAAGGGAGCTATGGAAGCAATAAGTTTTAGCCAATGTGGTTTCCTCCCAATTTTTAACCCTGTATCTAAACGAATGCATTTATTTTTAGGTTTTCAGTTCTGCCCAAAACGTTCTATGTTACGGTTTATTTTTTACGAGCTCTCGGTGTGTGGTATTGCGAATTTAAAGTTTTTTATAGTCAGTTTAATTAATGTATATAACTGTGTTTTATGTGTCAATAAACTGTGTGCTATAAATCAACCAGCATTTCATCATTCCTGGATCGAAGATTTTATTAGATTTTACTTTAAATGATGAATACGTAACAACCATAGACTATGAATAGTGATATTTGCACTTTTTTTGTGATTTAAATAAACAAGATGTTCCTTTATTCACACATTTATTTATTTATTTATTATGATTCATTATATACTGTTATAACTAATAAGTTACAAATTATTTCTAGTGATATTTACATATATATTACCTGTGTTTTCTTTCCTTTTCGAAAATTTCTAATACCGGTATCCCGGTATTAAGTTCTAAGAAATATCGAATACCGGTATTGAACTATTGGTCCGATATTGCAATACCTAGTCGCAAATATTGAAAGTTAGAGAAGCACTGCTGTAGTCTGAATATTCTGTATTGTCAGTTTATTAGTCGAAGCCAACATAAATACAGCCAATTGATATATTTCAATTTTATAGTAATTTATAAGGTTATTCCTTTATATTAGAGTCAATATTTCAAATGGTATAAACACTTCCAAATTAAAAAAGGCTTCAATGCCAACAACATTTCTTACAGTTTTTTGGCTGTATCATTTTACAGTCAATAACTTTTAGAATCTACACATTCAGCAAACATGCTACGTTTCAGTTTAATACAAAAAGAGATATTTTTTATGTTTTATGTTAAAAGTTATCAAAGACATTATGAAGCGTTTTATATAGAGGAAAAATCAAAAAGTTTTCTCAAAGATAAATATTAAAATAAGTAGCTAATTCCAAAAGTAGAAGGAATCGAGGACGCAAAAGCAATTTTCCATCGGAAAAATGTTCTTCGTATGGATATCATTTCCTAACAAAAGTGAAAAGTAACCTTAGTAAACGAAATAAAATTATTTGATAGCTCTCCGATTAATTTTACTCAATTCCTTTAGAAACGAGATATAAGTTTATGAAAATAAAGCAAGATGCTTTATAAAAGAGTAATTTCAGAAGAAAAAAAAAGAAAAACGAGCCTTACAGTAGTTGCATATGATGTGTAACATCTGACATGTTATCGTGGTAAATACGCAATAGTGATTTTAATCCTGAATCTGAAAAAATGCATCGGGTATGATTGGTGTTCAGTCTGCGTAATTGTATCTATTTTTTGTCGCGCATGCCATCCAACGACTGAGCACCTCCGCTAATGTTTTTGATGTAACCCTCCGCACCAGTTGTTGTTGTAGCTTCCATCTTGGAACAGCGTGCGAATAGCACCGTCTCGTAAATAAACGATATACAGTCCAAGTAGTAACATCATTCTTGATAAACTCGAACCAGCGTTCACGAACATTTGATTATCACACATTACATTTTTTGGATCGTCCAACCGAAGTTAAAAAAAAAAAAAATGGATAAACTTAATAGATCAAAGTGTGCATTCAAGGACACTACTAAATTAGAAACTTTCGTTGAAGAATCCAGAAATCATACTCCTACAAAACTGGATATTAAACTGAATCGTGTCCAAGAAATGAATAGAAAGATTGACGAATTGAAGGATCAGTACTATGAAACCAAAGACATTAGTGATGCTGAACTAGCAGAAATAGAGGCTGACCTGCAGGAAATGGAGGACAGACTAGAGGATTTGGAGGTAAGAATTAGAGATATTCTCAATTCTTTAATTGCTAAATCCACTGTTAGTTCTGTTCATAGTTATGAAAATGAAATATCTCGAGCTAATTCTAAACAGAAATTAGAAATAAAACTTCCGGAAATACCTTTGCCGGTTTTTAGAGGTAGATACGACGAATGGCCTAATTTTAAATCGCAATTTGATAATGTTATAACTAGGAACAATGACTTGAACGAGTCACAAAAACTTTACTACTTGAAGGCGTCATTACAAGGTGACGCCAAATTACTTGAAACAGTGGATGATTCCTTTGAATCGCTTATCAAAGCATTAAAAACTAGGTTTGAAACAAGCGTCTCCTAAATGAAACTCATATTAATGCTATATTAGAGAGAGAGAGAGAGAGAAAATAAGTGAATCAGCTCGAGATATTAGATACATGACAGATATTTTAAACACGAGTATCAGAGCTTTAAAACTTCTAGGTTTTGAACGTAATAATTTATCCGATCTTTTATTGTTTAACATAATTCTGAAAAAAATAGACCGAGAAACTCGTAAACAGTTCGAACAATCTATTGAGTCAAATGAAATTCCTGAATTAGATGAATTTGTAATGATTTTATAGAAAAGAAGCCAAACTATTGATAGTATTAATCGTTCTTCTCCTGTTACTCATAAGCAAAAACAAGTACCCTTCAATAAAAGTAAAAATTTTCTCAATTCGCATGATTCTTTAAATTCTTGTGTAATCTGTAAACTACCTCATTTGATTTATAAGTGCAGTGTTTTTCAAAATATGAAAGTATCGGATAGATTTAATCATATAAAAAGCCTTAATTTGTGCATTAAGGTAACAGAACACCTTCGAAGAAAATTTTTTCAATTAACCTGAATTTTGCCTGTTAATGCATATTTTAAGACCTTATGGGTCTTTAAAATCAGAAAAACACCCAAGTAAAGTCTTCTTAGTGCACATTTTTTCTGTGAAAGGGGTATTTTATGAAAAAATAAGCAAAAAGAAGACTTTACGCAAAACATGATAACTGAAAATAAAATAAATATATTGACATTTTGTAAATTGAATAATATAGCATACAACCTTATCTAGGGAATAGACACTTGTTTTGGTAATATAACCATTACGTGAGAAGCTATTGTGTTTCGAGCTACTTAACGTTGAGATTTTCTTTAAAAGCTATTGTAATTTTCACTGTATTGCTGTATAAAAAAATGTCTACTCAACATAAATCTTAAGAGAGGTCTATTCCCTGTATTAGTATTTAAAAAACATATATATAAAATTTTTATTTCATCCACGCATAACTTTTTGAGATATTGTGTTTTACGGTAAGAAAAAATGTAAAAAAAAACTCATTTTGAGAAAACGACAAAAATAACATTAAACTAATAGGATTACAAGAAAAACACTTACTTTCTTATTAAAATGCACCAGATTTATAATTCTCTCCATCTTTATCTTCTAAAACAATATTTTTTTTCTTTTTAAGGGCTCTTAAAATTTTTCTATGTTTCTTTGTTTTGGGGTCTGCGTTATGAATCGATTCACGGATTCTGCATTTATCTAAATGTTTATATCCCCGTAAGGTAAACACCCCAGGATTTTCAATATTCATCTTATTAAAAACTTTGAGGCACCCATTTAATCCCTCATTGAAATGTATAACAGCATCATACGACCCAAATTTAATTGTTTTGAGCGAAACAAATACTTCTTTCGGAACTTTTTGCCAGACTAATTCCGTTAAAACACTCATTTGCATTTTGCGTGCGTCCATATAAGCACTTACTTAATATCTGTTTGTCGCATAGTTCTAAATAAACTGGTTTAAGTTTATTTAAAACATCCAGAAGATACAGGCGGCAGACAGCGGGAGAAATCGCTAGACACACGACACAGGCGACTGGACGACCGATATCGCGTTTTACCGTGGCCAGAAGACTGCACGGTGGTGGTCTGTTTGCACGACGCCCTGTAAGGTGTGTACCTCTAACGCCTGCCCATCGGAGAAGGCGTTCTCTGTGGTGCCGGGAACACTGGAATTGGAAAGACAATGAATGGGGACGAGTACTCTTTACAGATGAGAGCAGATTCAGTCTGAGTAGCGATTATCATCGCATACTCATCTGGAGAGAGCGGGGAAGCCGCAATCATCCCTCGAACATCATTGAAAGGGACAGGTATGGAGGTGGCGGTGTTCTCGTTTGGGGAGGCATCATGCTTGGTAGTCGTCATCATGCTTGGACCTTCACATCTTCGACGCAGGTTCAGTCAACGGGACCCGTTATTGTAACGAGATTCTTCTTCCATATGTGCGTCTTTTTAGAGGCGCTATGGGTCCGCAGTTCCTTTTCATGGACGACAATGCACCATGTCATCGTCTCTTAGAGAGTGAGGATATTGAACGTATGGATTGGCCGGCACGATCTCCGGATCTCAATCCCATCGAGCATGTATGGGATTTTCTAGGCAGACGCTTGGCAGCTCGTACCTTACCACCAGTAACGATTCCGGAGCTTCGATTGGCGCTGCAAGACGAATGGGCAGCAATGCCTCAACAACTCATTGACACCCTCATTCTCAGCATGGGCAGACGCTGTGAAACTTGCCTAGCAGTCAGGGGAGATCATATCCCCTACTAAAGACCGGATATTTCTTGCTGGACACCCATCACAGGGATGTTTCGGCCTTCAGTCGCATTGCGCTCCATGCTACTTTTTCAATAAAGCTTCTTTTTATCCCTCTGATTTCTCTTTTAGTAAGTGTTGCTTACATTACTCATGTCCTTACGTATTGGGGATCTTACGGTATTAAATGTGTTGATTTGGAATGCTTTTGTACAAAGTTATATTGAAAAAACCGTCTCGTCCTTAATTTTTGCACACCAGTGTAATTAGATCTATTCCTCCATTTACGGCCAAAGTCGCCAAAGAAGTTTCAGTTCTATCACGTGGCTTTCCACGTTCTTTTTTTCTTTCGATATATATATATCTTTCTCTCTCTCTCTTTTCTGTTCATTTTGCTTTCTTCTTTCTTTCTGTCTCTTCTTCCTCTTTCTCTTCATCTGACTTTTTTGCTTTCCTCTTTCTTTCTCTCTTTTCTTCTCTCTCTTTCTGTCTGTGTCTCTATCTTTCTTTCCTCTATCCTTAGCTCTCTTTTTCTCTCCTTTCTCATTCTTTCTTCTCTCCTCTCTCTCTTTCTGTATGTGTCTCTTTCTTTCCTCTATCTATACCCCGCTTTTCCTCCCCTCTTTGATTCTCTCTTCTTCCCTCTATCTTTATATCTATCTTCTTACCCCTCAGTCTCTGTTTTTTTTCTCTCTTTACTCTTACTTTCCCTCCGTCTTTCTCTAATTTTTTATTTTCTTTATCTATTTCTTCTCCTCTTTCTCTCTCTTTCTCCTCTTTCTCTTTTTCTCTCTCTCTCTTCTTCCCTCTTTCTCTTTATCTATTGAGATACATTTTTATTTTAATTTCTGTTAGAAAAGTATTGTTTTAAAATTTCATATATAACATTTTTATTCAGAATTTGTTTTAGAATTTTAAAGAATACATTTCGTTTTAGCTATAAAATTTTTACATTTTATGTCAAGTAAAAACAGTGGCCAGAATTATAAAATATATCTATTGATTGATGAACAGATTGAATATGTACATTGAGGACTGCCAAAAGCCCTCGCGTAGCTGAACAGTGCGACGTTAATCTTCACTAACTCACTCCCTCAGGTGTGTTTTGAATGTAACCTAGAGCACCAGTAAAAAAATAACAGACAATAGTGCACGATTCAAGTGACACGTTCGCTGTTTTCCGACTAACAATTTAAGGGAAATCAATTCAACTATATTTAGGTTGAAAAACTTTTTGTATACTAGTTACGTGAAACAACTACATTATGCCAGAAAGTGTTAAAAGACAGTTTCCTTAAAACAGAGCACCCAATTTTTACATTTTCTGTACAGACCAGAATGCACGGAACCGTGTTAATAACCCCACCAAATTTTGTTACGTTTGTGGTGAAATGACTTTTTCTGCCAAGAAGCGAGCCAACAGCTCCATTGAAAAGACATCTTACTTCCTTTATTTCGCAGTGAAAGTAGGAGAACAGGATAAAAACCATAGGCCTCACACGTATGTTGTAACTCTTACTCAGTGAGACTGCGAAAGTGGCTGTGTGGAAAGGAGCGTGCAATGCAGTTTGCTGTACCCATAGTTTGGAGTGAGCCAACTAACCAAGATAACAATTGTTATTTCTGTATGACGCCCCCCCCCCCCCCAATGAACATCGGTTGATTAAGAAAGAAGAAAGCCCGTTTGCAGTATCCATGCATTCCATCACCCATTCAGCTGGTTAATCATTCAGCTGATATGGCTTTTTCTTACTCCCCTAAAAAGTATGAGATTGTAAAAGATTATGTTGAAGAAGAAGAATTCTTTAGACATGGGGCATCTCATGACTCAGATTTCGAGGCAGAAGATTTGAATGAACCCCACATGCTAAATCGAGCAGAATTGAATGACCTCGTAAGGAATCTTGACTTGCCAAAACAGAAGACAGAACTTCTGGCATCCAGACTACATCAATGGAATCTAATTCTATCAGGCGTCAAGATTACAGAGTACAGGTCTCGTGAAAAGAATCTTCTTCATTTCTTTGAGAAGAAAGAACATGTGGCTGCATGAATTGGTGTCAACGGCTTGATGAATTTCATGAACAACAGTTTTGATCCAAATAACTGGATATTGTTTATAGACTCTTCCAAGCTTAGTTTGAACGACACACAACGGCAACCTTCTTCCTTCCATTCCCATCGGACATTTTGTTCACGTGAAGGAAACTTATGCAGATGTGAATTTACTTCTCGAATTAATAAAATACGAGAATCATAAATGGCATATCTTTTGTGACTTGAAAGTCATTGATTTATTCATGATAATGCAGTTATGCCGTACCAAGTACTTCTGTGTTTGTGGGTCAGTAGAGATCGAAAATCGCTCTAAATACAAGACAAATGGCCGTCTAGAAATCTGAAATCCGGTGAGAGAAATGAACCATATGATCGTCTAGTAAACGCAAATGATATTATGTTTCCACCTTTGCATATTAAGCAGGGATTCATGAAGAATTTTTGAAATCCATGAACAAGGATGGAAAGGCTTTCCAATACCTTAGATCGAAATTCCTAAGATTCAATGATGCAAATATTAAGGAAGGAGTCTTCGTGGGCCCTAAAATACTCAATTCACTAAAAACCACGCTTTGGATCAAATTCTGGACGGGAGAATGAAAGCAGCCTGGGAAGCCTTTAAAACTGTAATACGAAGATTTATAGGCAAATAAAAAGATAAGAACTGTCAGCAGTTGGTGAAAGAGCTACTTAAGTTATATATATATATATATATATATAAAGATCTAGGATGCAATATGTCTCTGTCTCTAAAGATCTATTTTTTACATTCCCATCTGGATTTTTCCAAAAGAAATGTGGAGCTGTAAGCGATGAACAAAGTGAAAGGTTTCTTCGAGTTATCGCAGCAATGGAACGTATATATCAGGAAGGCAATCTAAAAGAAAATCTTCACAGGGAATAAACTAAAAATTACTACTGATTTTTGAACACGGATTATGAGCACTTTTTCTTGAAACTTGACTAAATTATTTTCTGGAATTGTGACTTCTATCGTGTACAAAAAAAAAAAAAAGCATAAGAAAAGCATTGGGATGACTCAGTTACCCCGCGCGACTTTTAACTTTAGTATCGAATGCGCGCTTGCTAACAGGCTAAAACATTTTTAAGGTAACTGGGGCGTCTGCGACAAGGAAAAATGAACTTTTTTTGCACCACACTTAAATGGTTCTCACTCTCTTAAATTAAAAGCAACAGAAGAAAAAAAATGTTGTTGATTTTTCTGTATATTTATGTATTTGTAATGTAAAAAAAATCCATTTTATATTACAAATCAATTTGTATCTGTGTGTTAGAGCAAAAATTATTCAATATCTATTTTTTTTTATTTTCAAGGTATGTTCTAACGTTTAAGTACAGTTTGCCAAAAATTCCACTGCATATATAGCTATAAGGTTTTTCAGAGTTTTTAAAAACATAACAATCTATAAAATGAATGAAATGAAATTTTAATATATATATATATATATATATATATATGTAGGATATCCCATAGAACTTTTTCTTTTTGTAAAAGGTTAGATCATCCCTTTGCAGAGGACGGCAATGTTAGTCAAAACAGCATTCCATAGCAACGCCATCTAGCGTGCTTATTAAACGCTGACGCGATTAATTCTGTCAGAGGCCCACTAACCATCGACTAAGAAGCATCGTATCAGCGCGTCCGCGCTTCTTTCGCAACAACTGGTGGCAAGTCACCTACACATTGCACATAAAGAGTTTTATTTAATCTCTAAAGTCCTCCTAAAAGGAACTATCTATCGTTCCAATATTTATGTTTCTATATTAATGTCTGCCTACAAATGTTCCTATATTTTTAGAGCCCTGCATGTCTCAATTTCTATTTTGAAAATATTCCCCATGTAAATACTTTTCTATAACTCGTAATAAATTGTTTAGTTTCTTTAAACTATGTTGTCTATTCTATTTTTCAAAGTTAACTCATACACCGTAAAAACCCCTAGACACCCCGCGAAATCAAAACCCCGCAATCTGAAGAATCTAACTTTTTTGGAAAATTTCGGTTAGATTCCCATATACACTCAGGAACATTGAAAATAGCGACCCAAGAAGGAAGCTAAGCACAATCGCGAAACTTTGCAAATAAGTACAGCGTAATGTGATATGCAAATGATACAAGTTTTGTGCCAATACGCATGCTCATACACGCCGAGGTGGCGCTACAATCAAGAAGAGGGTGCTATATAAGCTAGCGCAAATTCGAAGATTCACAAACGTGACGATTACCCGCCGATTGTAGAAAGACTTTGGTAAGCGAAACATGACAGGTAAACGTGCTAGAAGACATTTCTCACAGTTAAGCGAGTTTGAGAGAGGCCTGGTCATTGGGATGAAAACTGCCGGCTGGTCGACGTGCCGTGTTGCTGGCCAGGTGGATCGTTCGGAGTGTGCCGTTAGAAATTGTTGGAAGCAGTGGACACGAGAAGGTACCCACGCGCGGAAAACCGGGTCTGGAGCGACCAGGAAGACCACGAGGAGAGAGGATCGAAGGATCGTGCGGCAAGCACTTGTGGACCCCACAGTGACTCGTTCAACGATACGAGCAGACGTAGGCGTAGCAATTGTTCCACAAACAATTTCCAGACACCTTGCAGAAGCAAATCTGAAAACCAAGCGCCCTTTCCGTACACTCCCTTTAACTCCGGAACATCGGCAACTGCGTCTACAGTGGCGCCAAGCCAGATCAATGTGGAATGTCACAGATTGCCAAAAGATTGTGTTTAGTGATGAATCCTGGTTTGTTTTGGGGACAGATAATAACCGTGTACGGGTGTGGAGGTGCCCTGGTGAGCGGTACAATTCCCCCCCACACTGTTCTACGTCACACTGCCCGCACAGATGGTGTAATGGTCTGGGGGGCATAGACTATGATAGCCGGTCCACTTTAATTGTGATGCGTGGAATTTTAACGGGCCAACGTTACGTTCATGATATTCTTCGACCCATGTAGGACCTTTCCTAAATGGTCTCCCAGGGGCAATTTTCCAGCAAGATAATGCTCGTCCGCATACAGCAAGAGTTGCTCAAGACTTCCTACGTCATTTTCAGATTCTTCCACGGCCGGCCCGCTCCCCCGATTTGTCCCCTGTAGAGCACGTGTGGGATCAGCTAAAACGGCAGATGCCATCGTGTCACTCTGTACATGATTTAGAGTTGGCTGTTCAAGATTTGTGGGCCCATCTGCCTCAGGACAACATAAGGTGTCTAATCAACTCAATGCCGGACCGTGTAGCGGCATGTATTGCAGTTGGAGGTGGTCCAACGCGCTATTGAAGTTGCCCAGTATTTGTATCGTTGCACACCCTGTATTCGTTTAATTGTCTTGTTTTTGAGATCAAGTGAATCTCTCATCTGTGTCATTATGTGTATTAAATTCCATTTCAATCCGATGCTTCCTTCTTGGGTCGCTATTTTCAATGTTCCTGAGTGTATATATATATATATATATATATATATATATATATATATATATATACATATAATAAACTTACTGAGTTGTCTGTCCTAAGTCCGAGATTGCACTTGGATATTTTATAAATTTATCTTTCACAAATTTAATTTCGTTTGAAAATGTTGGATCTTTATTATTTTTATTCGCCATTGATATTTTGAAATGGGATGTCGTACTCTAGGATTCATATGATTTCGAATATTTGCTTAGTTATAATTGTGTGATTTATTTTATATAAATTTAAATATATATATATAGATATATATATATATATATATATATATGTATATATAAATTTATAAAAATTTTAAATTTAGTGGCTTGAATTTCCTTAAAATTTTATGCAGAAATTGTTTTATTTCTAAAATGTGTGAATGTTTATTTAAAAAAAATTCATTCACTTTGTTGAAAGTTTGTGTATCTTATAGTATACAAAATATCAGTACTATAGGTAAAACAGATTTTGAGAAAAGTGTATTGAAATCACCAACAAATGCATTTTGTTAAAATTACAAATAAGTTATTTTCATGTAAGGTTTGTTAAATAATATTGATTAATTTGCATCTTTTCTCGGTTTTTAAATTGTAAGTTTAAAATTCTAGATTATTTAGAAGACTATTTTTAATTACTCTCATCAACACGTGTTTTCAACGATTCACACCTTCTTCGATTGAAAATACTAAAGTCTTATGTCCATAAGTTTTAGCATTTTTTTATCACTTTGAGCATCATCATTACAGGAATTTACAGAATTCCTGACACATATTTTTATTGTTATAAAAATACACAAAGAAAATGCCTTTAATGAATTTAAGAAGATAATTTGATGTCTAATTTAAATGGAGAGAACTCTGTTTTTAAAAATTATAACAAAATATCTCTGTTTTTGTATTTGTACATATGAATATTTATTTATTTTAAAGTAAAAACAACAGTAAAAAACATATAGAATTATAATTCATTAGCATTCAAATGTTAACGATAAGCAGTTAGGAGTAACGAAATATCTATTTTACAAGCTGTATATTTAATTTAGAATAAACCTCAAGATCTTACATTGTTTTATATCCTCTTGATTTATAATTTAAGAACTACACTGAATATTTATAAATGCAAAACTAGACTTTATTATCATTTCAATTTAAAATTTTTTTATCTTGTTATTTATGTTTCCCGTAATTTTTGAGCAAGAAATGTAGATTTTTCAATAAATGTACATTTGTTAACAATTTTAAAGTTTATTTTTCTAGCGTTGTATTTATTGAATTCTCATAAATAATACGTCTATGGATGCTGCAATGTGCCCTCTATTTTGTAAAAGTAAACTAAAAAAAAGCAAAATTTGAAGCACTTTCCCGTTCTAGTACCTTAATTCTTTCTAGCTTTAAATATTCAAAATAGTACAATTATTCTCAAACGGAATTTTACATGATTTTTCATTATTTAAGCTTAATTCTAAATGCTAATCCTGTGAGGCTTAAAATTACAGTTCGCTTGAAACTATTTATAATATCAGCATTCCTTAAAAAAAATCCTTTTACATTTTTGTATACATTGTCGTGCACTTGGTTTTACTATCCTTACAATTTAGGTATTATATCAATAATAATATTCTTTTTTACAAAAATAAACTCGTGCGAAGAGCGGCTATTTCATCCAGTATACTTTTTCTATATTTAGTTTAGATCTATATTTTGTCTTCAAAGCACCGCAGAAAATCCAGTTTCACAAAGGTACAATGTTGAAAATGGTAATAGGTATACGGAATGCTTTTATTTTCATGCAGAAAATTCATCATCCACTTCTGCCCAAAATTGAAAGAGTGATTTTTTTCAAAATTGCCTCTTAATTTTGCCACTGGATGTGAAATCTATGAAGATTTCTTCTTCGGCAGTTGAGAGCACTTCTGGGGTATTCTAAAAGGGAGATCTCTAACCTACTCTTAACTTGCTATCAAATTGTCCTCAGCAAAAAAAAAATATTTTTTTAATATTCTTTGCCAACATGGCTAAATGATATTCAATAGTTTTAAAAACAACTTCCACATGTTGTTCTCCAGCTTTGTAAGTTTTAACACATTCATTCACATTTTCAAATATTTCTAGGATGTTTGCTTCAAATTTCGGCTCCATAACTCTTATTTTCTACAAAAAGCATTTATTTTATCACTCGTGTCAAACATATGTACATTTGATCCTTGAAGTTGAAGATTCAAGATATTTAATTTCTCGAATATATCGACCAAGTAGCTCAACTTCATCAAAAATAAACCATCTCTAAATTTCTCAGCTACCGGTAAGTTTTCCTTTCCTAGAAAAATGGCAATTTCATTTCTTAATTCATAAACACGTTGCAAAAATTTTCCACGTGATAACCATCTTGGCTAGCAATAAAATAGCAACGATGAGGGTACTGCATCCATGTCTTTGTAAAGTCTAGAGAAGATTCTTGATTTTAGGGGTCTCATTTTTAAGTAATTTACTACAGTAACAACTGTCGTTAGCACAATATTCAGGCCAGGGCTCATTTCTTTGGATACCAGAGCTTCTCTGTGTATCATGCAATGTGTCCAGATGCACAGTGGAGATGTTTGTTTCACAAGTGCTTGTGTATAGTTTGAAATCTTCCAGACATTGTACGAGCACCATCGGTGCGTAATCTGACACAATTTTTCCACTCTATGTTTGGTTCGTTAATAAAATGATTTAAAATATCAAATACTGCTATTGCTGTTGCTTTGAGTTTTATTGGTTTACAAAAAAAAGTAGTTCTTCTACTGCTGACATATAATCCCAAAAACGAACATACACAATGAAATGAGCATCTTTATTGCTATCTGTTGCCTCCTCCAAGCTGAATTGAAAAAGCTGTTGCTCTACATCTTCAGCTATATCATCAATTCGACGGGCAAAAGCATTACTTGATAGAGGTATGGACTGCAACACTTTGGCAAAATCATCTGCAAACATAGTTTCTACGATTTCAATTGCTGCAGGTAAAACAAGCTCTTCGCCAATAGTGTGAGCTTTTACATCTGGCTATTTGGTATGATACTTTGTAAGAAGTCAGTAAAGCTTTTTCATTCACTGACAAAGTTGTTTTTAAAAAATGCTTTTTGTTTTTTATATGATTTTAATTTTAATTCAAAGAACTCTCGAGGCTTGTTAATCTATTCACCATGAAGCGTTTTTTAAGTTTATTATGTCTGATACCAATATATTTTTGATTAAATAAATCAATGGAAGTTTTCTTCTCCCTTTGCCTTAGTAATGGTAAATCGCAAATTTAAATATTCTTGAGAATACTTAATTGATTTAGTTTTCGGAACTATGCTTGTCTGTGCACTTGTTGAGGCTTTGTTATCGTCCAATGTTCACTTACGACTTAAAAATTTATCCCTGATTTTGTTCTAATCTACTTCTCTAAATACTTAACACCGTGAGTTACAACTAACGCGCAAATTATAAAACATGCATTCAAGATAGATTCGGTATCAAAACAAGTATGAACTAGACCAAGACTGATTGAAATTTTACGAGACACAGCATTTTTGCACTCACTTCCAAAAGTTAAGTACGGAGAGGAAAATGCTAATTTCCGGAAGATAATCAGAATTGAAGAGAAATTAATTTTCTGCAGAGGTAGATTGAAGTATGCAAAATATGTTAGGTAACAGCCAATCGTACTTTCATGTCAAGAAATATGCAAATGGGCAGTCTTATAAGAAGCCAGCTTTATAAAGGGTTACAGAAGTTGATTTGTAAGTGCTGATAGAAGGTGTTTAAATCTTTCGTACAATTTGTTTTCAAGACATAAGTGTTTCTATGACTTCCAGAAAGCGAATGGAATATTCTGAGTGCTGGCATACTGTGGGGCGCATAGAAGAAGGACAGTCAATCACAGATGTTGCTCTTTTCTTTGGCATTCATCATTCTGTAATTCCACGTTTATGGAAACAATTCCAAACCACACAGACAGTTGTCCGAAGGCCCGTAGGTGGTCTCCCAAGGGTTACAATCCCCACGGAAGATCGATATATTGCTATTGCAGCCAAGCGGAATCGCAGAGCGACCTCCACACATGTGACATCTATGGTTACAGCGTCCATTGGTAATGCTATATCTGCAGCTACTGTACGCCGAAGATTACATATGAATGGACTGTATGCCCGGGTAACTCGAGTTTGTGTTCCTCTATCCGTCCAATCAAGAGGGGCTCGATTAAAGTTGTGCCGGGAATATGGCAATTAGATTGTGTCTGACTGGGGCAATGTCATGTTTACTGATGAGTCAAGATTTGCTCTGGAGCCAGATGACAAGTGTATAAGGATATGGCGCAAACAAGGAACACGCAATTAGCCCCAAAACATCACCGAACATCACGCATTCCGAGGCGGAAGCATCATGACTTATTTCTTTAGGATACCGCACCGACCTGCACATCTTTAAACGGCTTTCTACAACGGCTGTCCGTTATCGAGATGAAGTCCTAGAACCCATTGTTAGATTGTACGCTGCAGCAGTTGGCCCTACTTTTATTTTAATGGAAAATAATGCACGTCCCCATAGAGCTGAAATCGTCGATGACTACCTGGAGAGTGAAGGGATTGCGCGTATGGCGTGGCCAGGATATTCGCCCGACCTTAATCCCAATGAAAATCTTTTGGATGCTCTCGGGCGTGCTGTATCTTCCCGTTTCCCACCTCCAGCCACTCTTATTGAGCTGGAAACTGTTCTACAAGAAGATTGGTGATTGCTTAATTCTGCGGTGTTTGACCACCTAATTGAAAGCATGGTCAGAAGGTTTAAACTTCGCATACAGTTGAGGGGGGATCACATACCCTATTAATGTCCTTTATTCATTTTATGCTGTTTATTTTCACGTTATACATAATTCTGTTTAAGTCTCCAGTATGACATTATCTGATAACTTACAAAAATTTAATATTGTTTTCATTTCTGTATATAATTATTGATTTTGTTTTATGTGCCAACTTTTGTGTCAATCAAAGCAGTATTTGTTTATTTTTTTGCATTTTACATCTTCGTGCTTAACTTTTCGAAGTTGAGTGTATATGTTACCCGCAGAAGTCCGAGTTGTTATCCAGACTCACGTAGACATTCGCAAGAATGTCAATTGTGATGGATATGATAGAGAGCAACATAGAACAGACTATTTTTCTTATAACATTTACTTTTAGAAATATAGACATACATAGATGACGTGGAGGGAATAAATCTCTCTCTCCTTAAAAATAAATATGATTTTGCTATCTGTTCCAATTTAAAAATTAGAGAAAGGAAAAATAATATGTATATATAATAATCCTATAGCTTAAAAGTAATTTGCTTAAAGTATATATTGCTTAAAAGTAACTTATACAATAATTTAATACTTATCTTGTTAAATTGTATGGTTAATAATTAAGATCGTATTGAATTTTAGCAGCAAAGTGCATTAATATTACATTCAATACATTATTATTATACAAGGGGTTTGCGATAAAAATTATGATTGAAAGTTGTGTTGCCAATGGTGAAAGTTTGAGAAGCACTGATTTAGAGGTTTCTCATGTTCTCACTCTATTCTCAGCTTACTGCCTGAATGATTGAGTGCTAAGCCAAATAAAACAGGACTTTTGAGTTCATGACCGGAGAATATACAGTCAAATTTTCCCTTTGTATCCTTAGACAGAATAAGGAGGATGTTCACTGAAGAGTTATCCAAAGAATTTGCCTTCTTAAAAAAGCAAATACCAAGCACATAAAATATATTTCAACCCTTTATTCTCCATATTAAAAAGAAATATCTCCTTAAGATACAGTGATTTTTTTTGCACACATAATAATAAATGCAGTTTATGTTTCATATTAAGATTTTACACTGCTTATCACAAATGAATGAAAAATTACAGAAATAACAATGTCTCGCTCAAAAAAAACCATCTCAATGAAATATAAATACGTTGGTAAGTAAAAGGAGCTCTGAACGTTATTTTACTCAAAATAGTGGCGATGTGTCGGAAAACGTCATTTGTGAGGAGCATAAAATTTGATATCTCAGAGCAGGGTGACAATTTTCACTGTGGGTCTGACATTAGAAATATGGTATAGCGAAATTGTAACAATGAGACCTCCAGGCATCATTTGACGGAAGAACTGCAATGGCAAGATATTGGGAAACTAGAGGCAGGACAAAGTCAAATAGAAGTGGCTAAATGGCTGAATGTGAGTGCTTCTGTGATTCATAGACTTTGGCAGCAATTTCCAACCACGTATTTGGCATCCAAGAGGTTCAGGCAAGAACGGCCACGCAATATCACGAGGGCCTAAGATCAATGTTTATCATTGTGTGCAAGAAG